>VWZS01006216.1:153871-187547 GCA_013397075.1 Rhabdornis inornatus
GAAGGAAGGAAGGAAGGAAGGAAGGAAGGAAGGAAGGAAGGAAGGAAGGAAGGAAGGAAGGAAGGAAGGAAGGAAGGAAGGAAGGAACTAAAAAGAATCAAAATTAGTAATTGAATGGTCCAGCTATTTTGTTCTTTCATTCTTCCTCGGGATGGAGGCAAGGGAGAAAAAGTGAGAATTAATAAATTAAAAAAAACACAGCTCAGAGGAACCAGCTTCCTTTTTTTGTTGTTTTTATTCCCCTCCAAAGATGTTATTTTACCACAACCCCTCTGAACAGGAGACGTGTAAAGATTAGTCCAAACTACTTTTCTCTCCCTCTTCCCATTCCTCCACCAGTCTTCATTCCTAACTCCAGCCTTGTAAGTGCTGTATTTGGCATCAGAAGCAGAATAAATTCAATTCCCTGGGGCAAGAGGAAAGGGTCAGCAGTACATGCTAACCTTGCCAGCCTGCGTGCTAATGCTAGGGAACACAAGCCCACTTATTTCTCTTCCAAGGAAAAGCAACCAAAGGATATGGGGCAGTCCTTTTCAAGGGTTTCTAAGAGCAGTTTCCTATTCTAGAAATACCTTCTGCCCTACACTGCACTTGATCAATAAACATGCATAGGAGTTTACCAAAGGTCACTGAAGGAAGAGACAGGAAGACACATTTCACGGTAATATTCAGGCTGTGTCTTTGAGGTGGTTTTGGTAGTGAGAGAGTTAATTTTCTTCACAGTAGCTTTTATGGGGCTGTTTTGGATTGTGCTGAAAGCAGTGTTGACATTACAAGTTGACATTACAGTGTTGACATTACATTACATGTTTTAGTTATTGTTGAGCAGTTACAGCACAGAGTCCAGGCCTTTACTGAGATGGGGAAGAAGGAGGAAGCATTTGGAGTGGTAGAGTTTGTCTTCCCATGTCAATGCTACTCCTAATGGTACCAGACTGTCCTGGGGATGGTTGAGCCCTGCCTGCCCATGGGAACTGGGAATAAATTTCCTGCTTTTCTTTGCTTGCGTGTGTGGCTTTTGCCTGCAAGTCTCCCACAAGTTTCCTCACTTTTACACTTCTTATTCTCTTCTCCTTCCAGCCAGGGGAGAGGGAGCAAGTGGCTGTGTGGGGCTTAGATACGAGCTGGTTTAAACCTTTGTGGTGCACACCAAGGGGCCTGAGGGGTTTGAGATAACAGCAGATTTGATTTGAATGCATTAGATCAAATTTTTAACTGTTCTTGCTGTTTAGCGATTAATTGTGACAGCCTGATCCAAAGCTACCAGGGGTGAAGGAAATGGAAATACCTTTCAATTGTATGCAAATTCGAGTTGCATGTTTTAGGAAGTGCTGTAGCAAAAAAACCCTTGCTGCTAGCCAGGCTCCCAGCAAAAGAAGTTCATTGTGATGTTAAACCATGACACACTTTTATGACAGGCTTAATGGGACACAAGGCAAGGAAGTAGGACCCAAAATGTGAAAGCTTCTGTCTCTGGATATAGAATTCAGTCTGTCCTGCACAGAGAAACTCACTGGCTGAAAGTGTCTAGACTATGCTATGTAATGGATTTCCCACCCTTCAGCATCAAATACCCTGCCCTGGGCTAAAGAATTAAGTGATTTCTTTTTCCTTTATTTCTTATATTCATGTTTACTACTTATTTGAGAATGAAATGCAGGAAATCCTTTTTTTCCTAGTCCTTTGCTTGCAATTTCTACTGGCAGCTTCCATCTACTACCTGAGAGCTGGATCTAAGTAGGACATGACAAGGAAAGGTTGGAAATGAGAGTTGGAATTAAAGGCATAGAATAGCCAAAAATGTCTACTCAAACATCTACTTTAGTGGCAGCAGCTTTTGAAAAGCTCTGAGAAAGGTGGCATACAGTATCACTGAATTTATATTTTAAAATATCAAAATCTTGCAGCAATTTCAGACACACTCTATATACTTACTGCATACTCCATGTTTCATCTCAGGACTCATTACTGGACTCTGAAGACCATGGGGTTTGAAGAACACTGCCAGGTAACATCCACTAAGAGGTGATGTTTGGTACCTCTTCCTGAGCTATGGGAACTTTTGCTTCAAAACAATTTAGTGTGAAAAGGGAGTATAAAACAACTCTTCCACTTGATTGCTTGCTAATTTCACTAGATTATTACACACACATACACACACTCCCCGCCTAAGCAGTGTCATCCCCATCATGACTAACTCTTCAAGCACCTGTGAGAACTTAGAAGCATTTTATCTGTCAGGTTTACAGTGCATTTCTGGCCTAGAAATAATTTCCTGTGATATTTGATAAGGATGGCTATCCAAAGAGCATTCAGACATACTGTATTTTGGCATTTGGCCTTCCAAGCAATGACAAAAAGCAGATGTATTGAGCTATTACCCAGGGCCCAAATTCATTATATGTCAGGTCTTAGGAGGATTGCATGTTGTGTACAAAATATTGCTTAAGATTCAAGATATTTGAGATTTTTCCATATCTATGAACCATAGAGTAATATTTCCTCTTGCTTAAGGTTTTTGTCTCCAGTATTTAACTAGAATTTTTATGGGAGTTTCCATAAATCTGTTTGGTTTTGTGTAATACACTTAGAAATGAATTAGTTCTTATCCAAGCTATGTCACAGTAGAGATTTTTGAAAACATGAGAAGCAACACAAAGAGTCTGAGTACTCACATCTCTACTGCATTTTTTTTGGAATACATCTATAGAGGTAATCTGAGATACTTTATTAATCAACGGAAACACACAGTACAGAAAGGAAATGACAGTGCTGTATGCAGTCATGCTTGGCTTTTGATATGGTGGGTTTTTACTAATACTAGTTTAACTAGAATAGTAACATTAAATCATCATAAACAGTACTTATTGCACTATTTGTAATCCCTAGTAATTTACAAAATAAAGAAAGAAAATTCACAATAGAATTTTGTTGTTGTTGTTATTAAAAATAGGAAACCATTTAAATGCATATTGGGAGATATCAGATTATGAGATTCTGAGTTCACATGATATATCCCCCTCAGCACCATTACTAGTCTCTGATGGCTGAGACTGAAGGCATAAAAGAGGTGTGTGAGAGTCTATACGATGAGGAAATTGTACTTATAAAGGTGATGCCTGGAGCAAAGTATTCATTCAAAGCCCCAATGTCAGTTACCATCTTCTACAGGAGAAAACACCTTTAACACTACCTGATTCCCTGAAGTCTAAAGTGTCATTCACGTTAATTATGGTGTTTGCAACATGATATATCAATCTGTGTTATCACCCATCTCTCAGCAAGGCTTACTGAACAAGACTTTTCTGGTGAAGAAAGGTCATTGCTTTTCTTCATTTCAGGGTTTGTAATCTCCTGCATTTTATAATGCCAAAATAATTGCTCCCACTAGGATATTGCCCAGCTGTGCTCAATTTATAATTTGTAATATTTTCCTTTCTGTAAATCAACTAGTGGTACATTTTTATGGCATTCTCCCAAGTGGATAATGATCCAAAGAAATGTATTTATTTAGAGGACTGGATAAACTGGATCAAAATTCAACCACAAAATGTACAGTAAATTCATTCTGTTTTCCTAGCATTTTTAAAAATACATTTCTCTTATTTCTCTTTGTCATAATGCTTCCAATCTGTGATTTTCTGTCCCATTGTTCACTAACCAGAGAGGAAAAGTGTTTGTTTCCAGTATGTGCTAAGAATTTTAAATATGGAAATGTCAAGATGTTGACTCCCATTGTCTCTAGGTCAGGGAGACAGAAAGGTGAAGTTGAAGCAGTTTTTTAGTTTAACAAAACATGGCTGTGGTACACATCATGAGAAGGGTACAGGAAAGACTGAGATTTTTCTGGTCTCAGCTGTTAACTATTTGCATTTTCTATTTTAATTTACTCAGTCCCAGTTTTGACAAATGAATGTGGCTTCACTTGAAGGAGCTTGAGAACCATAGCACAGCTGTTAAATAACAAAGAATTAATAAATTTGACTCGATTCACATAGTGGATTGAGGCTAGAGATGTCACTGCAAAAAAGCTTCATATAAGGCATAACTGCTGTTGCTAAAAATGCAAGTCTTAATCTTGGAAATTAGTAATTGGGAGAGATGAGTGAGTAAGTGGCTGAATTCTGTGATGGGGTTGGCTTAGGAGGAGACTGTCCTGTGGAGGGGTTTTATTTGCCAAGGTGGCACTCCATAGCAAACAGACTGTAATGTCATTTCTCTGCCAATGGGCTTTCATTTACTACAAACGAGTTCACTCTCTGCAGGATAAGACACACACATTTAAATCTTAGAAAGCTTTCTACTCATGCCATGTCTCTGAATTTCCCATCAGATCTCAAAGCCAGGAAACAGCATAATGTTTGTAAAGAGATCCAGGCTGTCTTGGCTCTCCAGCTCATATTTACCAGTAATGCAGTCTTTCAGCTTGACTGGGATCCTTCTCCTGCTCTAGCATGTTAAGTCAAACAGATATAAAAATTATAAACCATAGTCTCACAGGTGGTATTAGCAGGCATTATGCTTCCTGCCAGATCAATACCTCAGGGATGAGGGGTTCTCCAGCTCTAGCAGTACTAAAAAGCACTTTTAAAAGAGCACATCAAAAGGCACGCTATTTTAAAACTAGACCAGACTGCATTGGAAAAAAAATCCACAACTTTATATTTAAAATAGACAAATAATATCATCATCAGTTACCAGATTCTCTCATGAGTTGAAAGATGCACTTCAACTTTCTTTTTCAAAACCACATAAAAGCTAAAATACCACTGCTTCATTAATGTCAGAAAGTGTTAGGAGAGGGGATAATTGTTTCAGATTTTTTTAAAATAAAAGCTAGGATGCTTCCAATAGCATATATGACTCATTTAAAGAAAAAACAGATTTCAAGAGTCTAGCAATATTTGCAGAGCTATCTAATGAATATTCAATGACTACAGTATTAATTGGCATAAAACAACTAACACAGCCTTGCCACATCTCTACAACTTCCCCTATTCTATCTAGTTAACCCCAGCTGATATTTGGTAGTATTTGGTTAAGCCCCACTCAGTGATTGGTAGCAGTGGATATGTGAGAGCAATAAAAATCCACCTGTGGCCTTACAAGGAAAAGAGTTCTCTGACACTTCAACCAAAAGATTATCAAGGTACCTAAATTATACCCTACATGTACAGAAGATCTGAGGTTCAGATTGATTAAGGAAAGCTGTGTCTGAATGAAACAGTCATGGTAGAGTTTAAGTCACAACTTCTATGAAAGCAGTGAGTCCATTGTCACAGATAACAAGTAGGAATAGCTTTAATTCAAAGACTTTTGTGTGGGTTTATGCTCTCCCTTCTCACGTATATACATTATTTAATAAGAAATTGAGATAGATTTAAAATTGTCAAACCCATACAAGGATTCTAGGGACACTCATAACCCAACAATTATTTTGTAGCTGGGTCTCATTTATCACTTTTAGTTGTGCAAGCCTGAGCCCTAACTACCCATGGTAGATAATGCTTCCATGCAGCAAAATTCATTAACATTTCTATCTTTGCTAAGTAAATATACCACTTTTTCCTTCTTCAAACCTTTTTTAAGTTTGTCTTTATAATCCATCATCTGCATTTACTGAATTTTGACAGATCGCAAAAATCCCCAGGAGGGATTCAATCCATCTTATTAGCTTTGCATTTTGTGAAGTTTTCTGTCTAGCAGACCTCAGAGGACTGCCTAAGAAATAAAATAGTTAGGACAACTTACAGTTTGATAGCAGTAATGTAAAGATGGTGAGAGATTAATCTATCTCAATAACCCCCTGGTTATGATACACTTCTGGGAACAGATAGACCGGCTAAGGGAAGCTGGCAGGGATGGAAAGACCCCATCCTGTTAGTTTGGGTGATGAGGTTATTCAGCATGACATCCATAGGGGCAAGACCAGGCACATCCCTTCATTGTCAGAGCAGCTGCTGCGAATTGTGGCTTTATTTGCAGCTTTCAGGACACTGTGATTGACTACCAGGCATAATATTGAGTGGCAGAACACCAGCACCAATTACCCTCTGCCAGCTGAAGGCACTGACTGTAACTGGCTCCACAAAGCTCAGAGAGGGAAGGTGTGCAGTTAATATCCACTCACAGCTGTAGGAAGGAATCTAGTTAACATATTCTCACAGGCAGAATGGGAGCTTCAAAGTTGTTTAGGAAGTCCTCCCACTGTGTCACAAAGTGCAGAAAAGACCTCCGTGCTTTCTAAACTCCTCGGAGGAGAGTCTAGGTGCAGCTGGATCCAGTCTCAGCTCCAGACTTTGTCAACTATTAGAGTCTAAAAAGGTGTAATCTGCCCCTCGATTGTGGGTGACAAACCAGCTGTATTTATACAAATATAAATTATTTATTATGATAATGATTAGACAAACAGACCTTAATCAAAACTCTTTACTACACAGTATATAAGGTATACTACTGGTAGTGCATTATGAACCAATATTGAAGCAATTATATTAAGACAATTATATTAAAGCTAGAAAAAAAAATATTAGGTGGAGACTGATGTTGCCTACAGATACCAATGACACTGGGCAAGTCTCTTTCACTCAGTCTTGAGGAGTAAACTTGAGGGGCATCCTCGTTCAAAGCGGGAATTTCCACATCACTCCACAAAAGAGTGTTAGAATACCCCGCCATTAAAAACTGTGGATGAGCTTTTATACTATGAAGTGACTGACTGTCAGATGTCTCCAGACCAGCTCTGACAGCTCAGCAGCTTTAGGTTAGTTATTGGTAATGTCACTCGTTTGCTCCTTTGTTAGGTACATTACCAAGTCAATTAGATCTGCACCTCACTATGAGGATGTTTAATTTTGGGATTGATGAGTCAGGCTGGTTTCAGCATTGTTCAACACCAAAAGCAACATGATGGCCCCTTCTCCACCTACCACTGGTAGCTTTGCAATTCAGCTTTGCTTGAGTATTTTATCTCATTCCAGGCAGAGCATCCAGCTACCCATATTTCATTGAAATTCATTTATTGATGATAGTATCTAAGATAGATACCTAAAAAAATGGCAAGTATAGAAATGTTTTGTACTGAACTTAGTGGAATATCAAAATAAAGGATATTTTCACCCTGTACACAAAATCACTCATTATCAATAACCATTCCTTTTTTCTTGTTCTAGCTTTTTCAGGTCCTAAAAAACATTCATTTATAATGGGGGACTCCAGATGCTCTGCTACCTTACACTTGCTGTGACCATTTGTATCTCTATGATAAAAATGCAATGTTTGTGTAGATCAGGTACGTTTTACCCTTGTCATCTGGAAGTATATTAGTCTCTCTTGGCACAGACACTCTCCTGGGTAAAATGGTATTCTTATGGTCAAAAGTATGGAAATTAGGCTGTAAAGGAGGTTCCACATAGTTTAGGCAATTTTCTTATACATGAATAAAACCAGAGGCCTGACTAGCATTTGACCGCACCAAACAACTCCCTTTTTCGTGATGTGATTTTCAAAGCAAGACGTACATATTGAGTCAGCCCTATTTTTGAAATGAATGCTTGCCATAAAGGAGTATTCTGACTGACTAGGAAGTGCATTTGTGCAAGTTTATCTTCCTGTATGGAAACAGAAGTACTGTCTATGATCCCTTTTGTCTGTAAGGCATAAAGACATTTGACTTAGTTAAGGTATATTCACTGCTATAATGATGTAATTGTCTGCCTTTACGTAGATTCAAAAATGAATTAGAAACAGTTGACAGGTATGAATATGCCAGCCTAAACCATTTTTTCCAGAAGCTATACAAATGCCTCCAATCCTAAAATATGAGAATTTTATAAAGAAAAACTGTTGATACAAACAACTAACTGTACTTTGTTCAATTATCAATTTTTCTTTTTATTTTTCTGTGGGGTTTTCTGGTTAGTTGGTGTGTTTGAGGTTTTATTAGTGCAGCAGCGGGAGGCTTACAGCAGGAGCTGTCATGCAGATATAGGAGTATGCTTGAGCTGATATCTCCAAAGCACCAAGCTTTCTAATATTACTCATAGTATCATGATAATATTGTTAGAAGTTAATTATTACTGGTATTTACTTAATTGACTATGCATATATTTATATATTTATATGTTTGGGAAGGTTAATCATAAATGAGTGACTTTGGTTTTGGCTTTTCCACTTCTAAGAATGAATCTTTCTAAGATAACTTCTGAAAGGTTAGGCCAGCTTACTTCCTATTTTCCTTGCACCAGTCACAGTGCCTTCCTGGAGCAGGCTTTCCCATGAGTTGGATCAAACTAAAACGTAAGGTTCTGATGCTCAGATCCAACCAAAACCCCATAAAGTCAATATCACTCATAAATCTTTATGGAATAGCTCTGTTAATATAGGCAACTCATCTTCACCACAGCAGTCATAATAAAGCACTCTTTCTGAGCCTCTGCTCTGATTAAATCACATTTTAACAAATCTTAAACTGGAATGAGCTCTTATTATGAAATGACTAAAGGTCACTTTTATTTTTCTCTGCACTGAGAATGGGCATATATACTTACATTGTCAGCTGTTATTCCTGACAATGACAACAGATGAAAAAATAATAGACATTTGCAAAATATGGCAAAACTACAGCATACTATAAATGTTAATAGCTTTATTCATTTCAGATCTGGAATGTGACAAAATGACTCATGCTGGAGAACAGACTTCCTGGATCACAATGCGAAGTAGGAAATGGAATTAGAGATGGTTAACAGAAAGCATTCCAGCTCAGCATCCCACACCCACTCTTGAAACATTTGTCCAAAATGTGTCCCTCTCCTGAGATTTGAAAGAACATCTATAATATTTTTGTGTTGTCTTTCCTCTTCTCAACTCCTCATTTTTAGCTGGTGGTGGAGGTCTGAATTACCCCTCCTGTTTCTCATGATAGTGGTCTTAGAGCAAATGAAAACAAGAGCAGCAGGAATCCATTCTAAAGGTTGCTCTTGTGGAATTTCCTTGCACATTTTGATCCAATAAGATAATAGTTTGGGAAATGCTGTTCTGAACAGAAGCAGAATGAATGCTAAACAGACACAAAGTAAATGTGTTTTGGCATGGAAATTGATCTCTCTCTGAATCTGCTAGGGTCATTGTCTAATGGAATAAATTAGACCCTTTATTGGTTATATGTCATCATATACTTCTATTTATAATAATAATATGGAATAAAATAGAACTATATAATTAAATGAATTTGTAATGAGTTAAATTAAAATTTTTAATGTTATCAAAATACTTATTTACTGTTGTTACCATAGGAATCTTCTAACACTGGATTTTTTTTTCATTCCAGTTTAGCATTTAAGGGCTTTTTGTAAGATAAAACTCCATCACGGAATGAAAAATGTTTGTTTTTCTCTTCCTTACTGGTAATAAACTTTTTTTTGAATGCAAAAGATGTTTCACTGAAGTCTCTTTACATGAAAAAGTTTAGTTTTCATGTTCCTTTTCTGCTCATCACTGTCATTACTTAAGTATCTTATAATATTCAAAAACAGATGACGTAAACTTGATTAAATTTTTCACTTCCAAAGGGTTGGTCACTCATCACACATAAAGCATGGAAAATTCCTTTGAAATATTTTTAAGGGGAGGTTTAGCCACAGAGTTAATTATAGGAAGATGTGTTGTTATAGGAAGGATTTACAACTAATCTTGAAAGACTGAATCATTACTTTATTCATAGAGAATGTTTTTCAATAAAAGAATGAAAAAAAATCAAAGGCAAGCAACTGTATCTTTTTCAAAAGATATAGACAGCTATAAAGGGTATAAAAGATGTGAGTTAGTACCATACCAGACAGATAGGAAAATAAACACAATATAAAGGTCAGTTTGGTACTATAAACCATTAAAGGAATTTTCCTGAACAAGTACTGCAGACCATCAAAGTGAGGTCTCTCCAGGGTGTCAAAAAGCAGAATTCAATGAATCAGACTTACTAATTATTACAAAGCAGAAACAATGTCCATATTCTTAGCCGATAAAGTACAAGGCACAGATGGATAGATTTACAAAAATGTTTTATTGCTTACCCCAATGCTTTGTGAAAAATAAAAAAGTAATACAATGAGTCATAATAAAAAATATGGTTTTTTGTTCTTTCATAAGATATATATATATATATGTTTAAATGTCTTGTGCCCTTGAAAAATTTATGGAGGTAATTCTAGGTTTTCCTGGGATCCTGGAATTCCCACAAAATGGCTACTACTCTCTCTTGCCTCAGGCCAGGATAATCATCTCACAATCAGCTGAGCTGTCACACTGGTGACTTTAGAGAGCAGAACTTCCACTGCCTCTTGCTTGATCCTGGCTATGTTGAGCTAGAACAGCCCATTACATCAGCACAATGCAGAAGTTGTATATGCTGCAGCAGTTTTTCGTGCCCTACTAGAAAGCAGTGAAATTGAAGATTTTCAAGACCTTCTGATAAGCAGTATGTCATAGAGGAATGTACGTGCTCCTTCAAAAGGCAGTGGGAAGGATTTTAAATTGCATGAATGAGTAGTCATTTCTACCTGTTCAAAAAAGAGAATGTATTCTCTAACTAATCTCTGATTTATTTGAATAGGATTATTTTGAAGGATGTCAGCTTAATTACTTAAGCAAAAGAAACACACTTCAGATATATCAATATGAATGTCCTTTAATATTAAAGTTTGCCAACACAAGGCGCTGAAGGAAGTGATTTGGGCATAGAGACATGCAGTCATATATATATATAAATAAAGAATAGCATTGCAGGCTCTAGCAATTTTTCTGCTAAATAAAACATTGTTAACTTGGGTTAGAATATGACTCATGCAGTGTCAAGAACAGATAAGAAAGAGCTTATAAAAATAAAGATAAAGGTAAAGCAAAGGAATATATAAATATTAACAGTTCATTATATTTAGATATTGTTTGGATATTATTATTGATTGAGACAGGACTTAAGACCATTGTTGGCTTGAGGTTTTTAGTTAAATTTTGGATTAACTCAGTGATATTTAGACTTACTACAGTGGAATGCTATACAATAGTGTTTCCATTAACAGTTCTATCATAACAGTTGTACATCACTGTCTGTCAAAAGCATATATTAAGAGTGGAAACCACCTTACTTTAGTTTGAAATTTAAGTGCCTAGATTAGTCAATCATTCAGGTTCCTTCTGTAGTCAAGAGGCAGAGAGTGATTCATCCAACATTAATACAGGGTTGGTTGAATCATCCCCCAAAGATGCTTCTCCCTCTAAGAGCTGTACTTTTCCTACCAAGAAACAAAAAACTAACCACGTGTTTTCCATTCTAACCAATAAATGTAGCTGAAATTTCAAACATGGGTTGCTGGAAGTAATTTCTGTGCACAGACTGAAGAGAATTTGTGTGAACTGCCTGGCGAATAATATCAAATGGCAAAACGTTGGGGAGGCTTGTTGGCAGATCATTAACCACTTGCAAACAGAAGGGTGTTTGCTGAGCCATATGCAAAACTATAGTGCTATATCATTTTAAAAAATGACTGCCATTGATTGTTGCATAAAATAAAACTGCAGCTTGTGCTTTCTTAGCACTGTGACAGCGGCTTTAATTGGGGTTTGGATGTGAGAGTGGCTGTGTGCCAGTGCTATATGCAATCATCCAGCTGTTCAGACAGTTAAAGACCTTAAGATGTTATAGCAAAGGAGCTGGCAGACACTCAGTCTGCCTTCTAGAGACCAGGGAGCATCCTAGCAAGCTATTTAAGACTTTATTTAATATGGCAGTCATTAACAGTCAGAGATAAAAGGCAAAAGCACCATGTAATTGATTAGCTAGAAATGCACAAGTTTATATGTATTATGGTGCTTCACTATGCATGCCATTGCCTTCATCGAGCAGCACCTTTCACTTTTTAATTTGATTAAACTACTAAAAAGCCCTGAATCTATAAATATCTATTTGATATTGACTGCACAGGATGCTGAGAGATGAATTTTTTATTGAGGCAATTATTGCATAAGCAAGCAATGGATTCTCAAGTTTCCCGAATGAGTCTTGGCTCTTCATCCATAGAACTTGGTGCTCTGGCTCCTGGTGAACTGTTCTTTCATCAAAATGGTAACCTGAAGGATCTGTTTCTTGGAGAAATAAACAATTTAGGGAATGTGTTATGAAGACTTTATATACAGTTACATCAAGACTAGGAAAAAAATATCAAATAAATACCAAATCATGACTGTTTTTGTTCCCATCCCTGCAGCTTACATACAATGTAAGAAAATATGGTCAACTTTAAAAAAAAAAAAAAAAAAGAAACTGCATCAGAAATACGCTTATAGTTCAACAAGATGGGATGTTTTGTTATCTATTGACCACATTTTGACCTCAGTTGCTCACTGGCACTATCATTAATTCCTGTAGGCTACATTACTGCAAATAAAGGTTGAACTGTACCTTGCACTGTTTAATGGCAGGTAACTATTGCTGTAGAAAGATCTGAATAGATCTGAATTTACTTTTTTTTTTAACATACTGAAAGAGAAGCAACTGGTTTGAAAGAGTGACCATGGTTTCAATAGCTAATAGCACTTTAAAGAGCTATTTTAAACTGTTTAGTATTCTTTTATACATGTTAGATTTTCTGAGTAGCTTTTTGATATTTTGCATTAGCCTCATACCTGAGACCTTACAAAGAGTCATGAGACTACTGTAATATGAGTGGATCAATTAATAACAAAGGATATAAAAATATTTCGTCTTTATCTTGTCCTATCATCCATCACAACTAGAACTTCTTTCATACCTCTACTAATTTCAAATCTGGTTTACTCAAGCATTACTGATCTGTGGCAGGAGAAGTGATTACTTTATTTCCAGCAGCAAGCTGAGCTGTGTTCTGATGAGCTGTATTTGCAACCTACAGAAAAAATAAATCCACTAAATCAAAGACAAAGATAAAAATGAAGAGAGGTTAAAATACAGTATAATTGTGTTAACAATGTCAGTTAGCTTAGCAGTTGTTTCTTGACTTACTGCTAGAAAAGCACTGAAAAATCTAATTTCTTCTTAGGTGGAAGCTTGCCCCAGGAAGTAATTTTGAGAGAAAGTTTGACGATTTTATAGCACCATCTCCACTTCAGCTGAGTTACTAATTGGTACTAATTGGGTAATTAACATCTATGCCTCTTCAAGCAATAATACAAATAACTCAGTAGTAGCCCAAGTCTGCAAGCACATCATTATTCTGGGGTCCCTGTTTGCCTGTGTTAACTCATTGCTAAGTAGGCTGCAAGGTCACACAATGGTAACATCATCCATCTTGTTTGAAAATACTCAAACATCTGCCAGTGCACAACAAATACCAAATAAATCATAATAACGGCCCATATCAGCCCCAAGAGGTGTATACATAAAAACATTTCTGAGAGTTTTCTTTTACACATCTTGTATGGTATGAATACGGAGATTTGTGTGAAAGCAAGGGTGTGTGATTTGATGAGGATTTCAGAGTACCAAATTTCTTTTTTCTCCACTGTAAATTATTGTAATAGTTTCTGGAAAAAGTCACGTGGTTAAGGAAGGCCTGGATTTTTTTTTAAATAGGTCCCACATGGCCAAGGCCTTTATAAATATCTAGAGGTTTAAATGGCATCAAAAATACAGCTCCAGAATAGAACTGATTAGGGAATGAATGCTATGCCTGTGCTGCCCTGGGGGTTGCTGGGGGAGGTCCCTGTCCCACTGCCAAGATTCCTGTAAGGGTGCCCCAAGCCTCATATAGACTATGAGGTCATGAAAGAATGCAGATCCTGGAGTCCAGGATAGGAAACACTAGTTTAATGGGGAAAAAAAAAGGAAAAAAAAAACAACCTCTACTTTCAGAAAAGCACAGAATTTGTCTTTTGTTTTTTGCACTGTTTTGATCACACTTTACAGAGTGAAATTATCTAAACCAGCATTATTTATCAGAAATCCTTAAGATAAAGGCTTAAACTCTGGTCCCTTTTAATCAAGCTAGCAAAGGAAAGATGTGGATTTGTTGTATCAACATATCAGTATATTCTTTCCTTTCCTTTTGTAAACATGATTCAGCTTTTGATGTGCATCTGCTGACTTGATATAGATGGAAAAAAAATTACGGATTCATGAATATGGAATCCCTTAGGTTCCTTGATCAAATAAGGAACCTTCATTTCAGCACTCAGCTCATTTATTACCTAACCCAACTTATGCTAAGTGGCATTGTTTGTTTCTATTTTAAAGCAACTAAACATGATGATCTGAGGAAGAATTCACTGGGGTGTAAAAACAGAGCAATGCACAGCAGCTTCCTCAGATTTCTGCAGTGCAGGGCAAAGTAGAAGCTGTCTTGAGATCAGTGTTGTATTAATACAGTAAAATTTCAGAATTATATGTATGAAAGTCTCATTGTGCTTTCATAGGGTCAAACATGGAAAAAACATGGATAAACTCTTTGGAGTAGATGACGGTGACCCTAGAAAGTGTTACTTGTAATTTGGTAGCAAAGTTGATGACAAATCATAGTGTCGTAGTGTTGTTAACAAAACTTTTTTTTTTTTTTTCTGTGTAAGATTTATTTCTTAATTTATAAGGGAAGGAGATAATTCAGTCTGTATTTTGGAGGAAGACTGAACAAACTCCATTGAAGAAAGTGCAGCAAAATTAATTCTGGACTGCAAAGCAGGAATTTGATTACAAGAGGTGTCTCCTCTAGAGCAGGAGCTTGCCACCAAATTATGTAGGAGTTTTTTATTTCTGCTTGGTGTCAACTGGGAACCTGCTTCCCCCTCTGAAGAAACAGCAGGGATTGGAATTTGGCTCATGGATATCTCTCTATTCTGGTGAGTCCTAAGCACAGGCTGGCTCTGTCTGGCTCACCTGTACTTGGTCCATGCAGAGATTGGTAACCTGTCCCTCCAAAGTTACCAATCTTACACCAGACAGAGCCCAGCAGCAGTAGGGAGGAATCAGGAAAGTCTTGCTCAAGGTATATAAACTCATATGTGTAAATCTAGAAATTCAGAGGGTATTTGTTTTCTTTATTTCCTTCAACAAATTGTATTCAACAAAAAATGTACTCTTCTGTTCATGAAGACAAAGAGGGTATTTTGTACAGATCCTGGTTTTACTGTAAAAACATAGTTTTGTTTCTTTTTCAGTATTTATTCTCTAGCGCTGAACCAGTTACACAATATATCCTACAGCATCACTGTAGAGAACTTTTTCATTTTGTGGGAGTAGAGAAAAAATTACCATATACCAAAATGTAGATCTAAGTTTTTCAAATAAAGCAGTTCTGAGATGGGCCCTCATGTTTTTATCTGCAGCAGTCTTGCTCCTTCAAATCAAACATCTTTTTCCGAGCAGAAACTACCAATCAGAACCAATTGTCTTTAATTTTACAACAGTGACAAATGATTTTGGGAAGCTATGACTCATTTTACCCTAACCCAGACAAGATTATTCCAAGCTGTGTAACTGGTAGGATAAACCCAGCTGTGCCAAATCATACCCATCTGTTTGAAAATGTGTGACAAAAACTTCTCTGGACATGACATACCAGAAGCATGAAGCCAAATAACAAGTAAATAAATAAATAAATAAACAAACAAATGTGAGCTGCCTTGGAGAGAAGTTTTCTCACACTGAAAGAAATTGTGGACCACACCTATTACTGATATCACTTCTATGAAACAGCACAGAAGAGCATTGGTACATATTTATTTTCTCTCTTTATATATTAGATAAAACTGGCTTGTTTAACATTTTTACTAACATGTTACATAAAATATAAACTATAGTAGAAAATTACCTATGACTTCAAAGAAAAAATCTTACAGATCCATGCTTGAAGTGCAACACAGGAAGACTTTATACACCAAGGGCCGTGACAGCAATCTGCAAGAAATGCTTGAGTAGCAGAGGGTCAAGAGCTCTTCAGTTTTCAGCTGTAAAATTTATTAAGTGACTAAAGTTCTGCTCTGACCACTTCTAGAGAGGTTAGCTGTGCAAAATGTCCTAAAAACTCTCACTTGCCTAAGCCTGTAGAGACTAATAACTTGGCATCCCTGAAAATTGTTTGCATCCTGCTGTCCATGCCACAGTCTAAGCAGGATGTTCACAATGACCCAGACACTCTTCAGAAAGGCACTATGCAACTGTGGTGATTTAGCAAAACTCACAGGAATTCCTTTGCAGATGACAAAAGAACACACTTCATATTTTTACTTCCCTACTTTTGAAGTAAATAATAATACTTAATTTCAACTCCTAAATCATCATCTTGCATTCATGCAACTTCTTCAGGTGCTCATATGCAGCCTTAGTTAAATGATAGTGGAACTAAAATGCTTATTTCTTTCCTATAAACACTTAATAATAAATATCTCTTTCAATTTAATTTTGTTATTAATACTATGCAATGTTAACCTCCCAAATTAATAAGAACTTGATATAATGAGAATGGTATGAAGATGATCCAGTGCTGCTGCCCGTTAATATACAATTCCAAATTAATAGGACTATTATCAATTAGATTAACTGGCCTGCTGGTATGAGTGGCTCTTGCCTAGGTCCTCCCCTTGAGCATTAGTTTTCTGAGTTGCAATGGACAACCTCATACCTTTCTTCTAAATACTCTGATTAATAAGAGCACTCCCTGTAACAACCTTTAAGATAATGAATAGATTCTCCTACCTCCCAGCCCTGTTCTTATGTGATCAATCAGGTATGAATGGCAAAAAAAGTTACTTGGAGACAAAAATAAATGAACATATTGTAGCAGGTAATTAAAGAGGATGCTTTGATATTCTACTAATCCTGTTTAGCCTCTCCTCTTTTCCTTGCTTGCCAGCTACAGAATTACTGCAGCCTGTTTATACCAGACAAGGGAGCATTAATTTAAATGAGGGGTGTGTTCATTAGTTAGTATGCAAACATGAACAGTGCTGGGGCACAAGGCATAGACACCAGGAATTTATAATGAAAGATTTTCTGAAACTGCCCTCATCTCCGTGTTGATTTACAATGTCAGTTGGGAAGTGTGCAGGTTTATCTCCAGTGCTGCGTGCAGTTTTGGGTACAACAATATGAGAAAGACATTTAGCTCCTAGAAAGTGTTCAAAGGAGGCTACAAAGATGGAGAAGGGTCTGGAGGGCAAGCCATGTGAGGAGAGGCTGATGGCACTGGGTTTGTTCAGCCTGGAGGAGACTGAGGAGAGACCTCACTGCAGTCACAACTTCCTTGTGAGGGGCAGAGGAGGGACAGGCACTGATCTCTGCTCTGTGGTGACAGTGACAGGAACCAAGGGAATGGCCTGAGGTTTAGGTTGGGTATTAGAAAAAAGTTCCTCACCCAGAGTGTGTTTGGGCACTGAACAGGCTCCCCAGGGCAGTGGTCACAGCACCAGCCTGACAGAGCTCAAGAAACATTTGAACAATGCTCTACAGAAGATGATGCAATTCTTGGGCTGTCCTGTGCAGAGCCAGGAAAGCCAAGCTAGACTTGGGTGATCCTTGTGGATCCCTTCCAACTCAGGATATTCTGTGAATTTGTGATTTAAATCTCATTTATGCATAGACTGATTATGATTGTAACTATTTCTGAAACAATTAGATTGCTCCTCTCTCGGACTTTTTCATGTATTCTTTTTAACCTGGGGCAACCCCAAGTAAATCCTGATTTTGTTTTTTAATTACTGTAAAACAGACCCTTTAAAGTAGGCTCAGATATCAGGCTAATGATAAAGACCTCAAAAAAGAGTCAGGAAACAGTTTTCATCTCCACTGAGGGACTGTGCATCAATCCAGGCTCAAGACATGCTAAACTGTTATGGGACATTCATATAAAATTTGCTAGTGCTAAATCACTTAAGAGGTGACAAGATATTTATGCACATGGTCCTGATGTCAGTCCTTTATTAAAGCCAGCCCTTCACCTTGCAGTCTTGTTTTCCTTTGCTATAATAGGTATTGTACTTATTTCTTAAGAAGTGTCTTGAGCGTTCCTGGTGACAGAAGCTGAGTGAAATAAGATCAGCTCTTTGCACATTTCATACCTGAGGAGAACATGATAGAATCTTTACAGGAAACCGTTTGGTGGATCCATCTCATAGGATAAAAGCAGGAAAAGCTAACATCAGAGTAATGAGTTGTCAGAGTTCTAAAGGGTCTTGAGTATTTTAAAAATAGCATTCAATTAAAAGTGGTTTCTCACCTTCCTCTTTAAATGGTCTGAGTAGCAAAAGAAAAATCAAACTCCACTACATCAAAATTTGGAAAAGGTTCCCATGGAGATTTGGGGACTAGTGATCAGACAAATTAGTAGAGTATATAATGTAGAAGACAGTCAGAAAATACATAGATAAATGTGATATCCCTGAGAAAAATCAATGAATATTTTATTGAAAGAAATTTGGTCTTGCTCATCCTTTAAAGAATCAATAATCATTTGCTTTTGTATACTTGTGCTTCAAAAACCTTTCAACATTCCATCAAAAATTTCAAATGGTTTTTTCTTTCCAAGATTCTCTCATGAACAAATAAATACTCAAAAATTGGAAAGAAAGGGTAGGTATAAATAGTCAGTTTTGTCAATACAGGAAAACCACCCTAGGAGTCTCATAGTTTCACACTGGGCTCAGTACTGCTACATGTATACAAAAATTATCTGGAGAAAGACTGAAAAGGGAAACAGTAAAGTTTGTTGATAATGCAGAGGGCTTTCAGAGCTGAAAAAGTTGTTAATACAACTGCCAGTAAACTCTCAATACTGAGCTACCAGGTGTGTTAAATCTTAGTAGGATAATGGCTAAATGTGGAAAAAGTAAAAAAGGATAGCCATGTAAAACATAATTTTACCTTTGGAGTGAGATGTTCTAAACTATCAATTGTATCTGAGGAAAGAGATTTCAGGTGTCTAGTAACAGGACTTGTGAAAATGTTAGCTCAGGAGTCAACAACAGTCAACAGAAAAAAATGAGATGTTTATGAGTTATCGCAAAAAAATAAAGTACAGGACTGAAAAATGCAATGGCACTTCACATACATGAATCCTGGGTATTGCTGGGAAATCTGCCTCCCTGCCACTGCAAGGACATAACAGAAGAGGTACAGAGAAGAGCAATAATGATGAAAAAATTTACGGAGCAACTCTCAGAGGAAGGATTAGACAGACGAGAACTCCTCAGCTCAGAGAAAAGACACTGTAGGGAGCTTTTGACAGAACTATAAAATCATGAGTGAAACTGAGAAGGTAGAGAGGGAACTGATGGTTGTTCTTCATAATTCAAGAACTATGGGAACTGTGATGTGAAGTTGCAGCCCAAACAAACTAGTGAGGATAGGCAGAAGAGTTCATTGTCACAGGAAGCTGTGAAAACCCTCGCTGATGGCTTCAAAGTGAGACTAGACTGCTGGAAGATAAAGACTTTTTAAAAATATTAAAACCAGTATCTGAACTCTACCTTTGCATGTTCACAAGGCAGAGATTGTTGGACTGGTGTAAGGAGTAAGATTGCTGTGTTTGCTCTGTTTCTTAAGACTCCCATCTAGAAATTGATTATTGGTGATTGCTGGAGACAAGCTGCTGGAGGATGCTGCAAAGCTGCATCAAGTTCTGAGCCACTAAGACCATTCCTACATTCTCAGCATCACTATTAATTTTTCACTTGTGAGAAGCTGAAGTCAAGCTCTCTGTCCTTTTTTTTTTTTTCAGGTTAGCAATACCACACTGTAGCCATCTGATATAGGTGAGTTTTGAGCCTCAAAGGAAGTGCAAAAATATTCCTGTTTGTCCCCAGTAATTATGCTCTTCATTACTTCTACAGAACAAATCTCACCAGAAAAGGCCTTAATTGCTTACTTATGAGTTTTGTTTCTAAAATCCACAACAGTACTAAACATGTCATAATTTATTCCAGTGCAAATGTTATTCTTCTAAACTGGAAATTAAGTCCTTCAAGTTGTATTTGAACTTACTTAATACAAAAAATGTGTACCCCCTCCCTTCTCTTTCCTCCTTTCTGTTTCTAATGGATGATTCTAAATCAGCTAAACTTTAAATTCCTTACATGAATAGGCACGATGGATAAAGAATTACATGAATTTAAAGTAAGTGATGTAAAAGGAATGTTTATTCATTAGTAATGAGTTTTATGCATCTGTAATAAGCATTACCCTCAAATTTTAAGGTGTGTTGACTAGATGGGTAAGAACTTCTCCAAGTTATTTAGCATAATAGATAAGGTTAAGTTTATTGTCTGAGTTATGCAAAATAATTGGGTATTACATAACTGCATTTTCCTCTGTGACATTTTTTCTTTTAATTAGAAAAACAAGGTGTTAAAACACCCATTCAGGAAAACAGTAAAGCATGTATTTAACTATAATATAATTTATTCATTCAGATGAGTGTTTGTTGTAACTATGGCCTTACATGCTTTGCTGAAGCAGAGCCTTAATGAATAAGGCAGAAATTCTAATGAGGTCAACCAAAAATAGCAAAGGACCTAAAAAGCTGCATTTTGCTGCAGCTCTGGCTTCCTTTGCATCCCTATTGATTACACCTGGCCAGCTGACTCCACCTACTCAACATTCACTGCAGGACTGGAGCAAAAATCAGACTGTAAGAATTGAGAGCTGTATTATAAAAATAATGTGCCTATATTTTATATACCCCCATTACAGCTGTGACAGATATTATAAAATAAGTCAGAAAAGAACCCAAACTTTTCTTCCTGGTGAGCTTTTTCCGTCAATTCACTGTGAGAGCTGGGAAGGGGCAATGTACTATGGGGCTGCACCAACTCTAAAGGATCTGGTTACAAAATGCAGGCACTGTTCCAGACCTGTGAAAAGTATGGATAGTTTTAAGGCAGATCTACATATGAGAAATATTGATTTTCCTCTTACAGAATGTCTGCCTTCTGGATGAATTTATGTTTAAAATGGCGAACGTATTATTGAAGTACTGTCATTTTATACAAATTTTGTTTGTATTGCTCTTATTTTGATAATAAAAAAAGATACCTTGAAGCAACAATTCTCATTCTGCCATTGAGGACAGGAAACAATAAGTCTTTTCTTAATTATTTCAACTATTGAGCAAAATGCTTTAGAATCAAGAAAAATGTGAGTTGATATGTTGAAAACATTGCCAATGCACTTCATTTCTCAAAAATTAATATTATTGTCTTTTTGCTCTTTCATCATAATTCAATTAAAATTATTTTGTGTTACAAAGCTGAAATAAAACATTTATGCACATTAGGAAGATTTTCCCAGGCTTCAGTGGCAAATAGTGGACATCAGTCAGACACAAACGGTCTGTGCAAAGCCCTTCACACCAGATCATCCCCTCCCTTGTGCCCAGGCCAGTGTGGGCACTGAATGATGACTCAAGAGCTGAGGGCTCCATCCTCCTCCAGCTCTGCATCACAGCCTGTGCAAAGCCATCAACACAAGCCACCCCCATCCCAGCAGGAGCTGCATTCGACTCAGTGCTGCAACTTGTATGAATAAAACAGTCCAGAGGAACAGCAGTATGCAGCACAGCTCTGGTTAAAATAACACATCAGTTGTATCAAGCAGGTTTTGTTTCCAGTATCTAGATGGATTTCATCCTTCCTTTCATAGGGGAAAATGGAAGGGTATAACAACTGTAGGAAGATTTTATAACCTGTTTCATTTTCTTTTGTTTGGGCAGATCTCCTATTGCTTCAACTTTGCACGACTACACTGAACTAACTTGACCTATGAAATATCTGCTTCTCATTATAATTCTTTTAATTTCATGGACCTGGGCACACATTTAATAATTTGAGAGAGCCACAGAGGGGAAGGTGCCTGGTGCCCATCCTGACATAGCAAATAAAGCAGTCTGTGGGATGACATCTGTCACTGCCATTTGTTTGGTCATGAATAAATTTGGAGTAGAGAGAATATGGGTCAGAAAATGGCAAAGGGTGAACCTGTGAAAGCATGGAGAACAAAGACACAGAGAGAGATTTGTATGCTTTTATTTATATTCCTTGGAAAGAGACATTAACTACAAAACTGTATTACTTTCAGGCCTACATGTAGGATTTTCTTTACTTTTTTTTTTTTTAAGTGAGTAGTCCCTAGGGCTTGTTGAAAAAAAAGAAACATGAGGAAAGAAGGAAAAAAGGCAAGAGAACAATTTTATAACAAAAGTACTGGTTTTTGTGAATGAAAATGCTTTGTCAGAGGAGATTTTAGGATCTTATGAGTTTCAGAACAATTTCTTTTTACTTTTGTATTTGAAGGTTTCTCTTTCCATCCCAATAATGTCAAAATATGTCATTATGGTATTGCTAAAGAGTTTATTTTGGTATATTTTATTGTAATGCTTTGTCACTATGAAATATATCTGAATGGTACCTACGAAAAACACTTTGGTAATGCCCCTACAGTGCTTTAATTCCAACATATTTTATACCTTCCATTCCATGAAATAGGAGAATTGCACTTTTTAGCACAGTTCAGGGTAAAATTTTAGAATCTAATGAAATCTTATAAGTATTTTAAACTATAATGTCAATAAATCAATAAAGGAATATATGAGCAGATTAATGGTAGGGTTTTTTTTTTGTTTCTATGTTTCTTTGTATCTTTTTTATTTTGTCATAGCACTGGGATGTATACTACAAAGATTTGGTTTTTTTCATACACTTGTTTATACTTCCATTAATTTAAAGCAACTAATAAACATATATTAAGTGTATGTGTAGGATGTATATTAGTAGTAACTATGAACTGTGAGGATTTTAGCATGGAACTATTTGAGAACACTGTTCTCAAAAAGCTAAAGCAAATCAAATTAAACAATTATCTGATATCAGTGCTGATTTCAAGGACAACCAGAACCAGGGAGGCAGTGAGCAGAGATGTAGTAGGAAGATAGCCACCTCATAAATATGGAGTTACTGTGAGCCCTGGTCAGTGTGGCTTACACTCTTTTTCAGCCAGCCTTCCCATTAGCATTCTACTCTTTTAATTAGTCCAGGAAATACAGTTGGATCCTGTATTTGCTAATGCCAACTCCATCCATAAAAACATTTGTAGAGTGAGGACCTAGCTGCCTTTTCCTCACATAAAACTGTTGTAATATAACGGGTGAAAGCACAAGGGGTATTAGATGTAGAATGAAACATTGTAGAGCTGGATGAATGGTACTTTCAAGTGGAAATGAGAACTCTTGCAGTTATTCTAAAAGTTGCATTGACTGCTGGATTTTTGTTCTCCTTGGCCCAGCTGTACTTAAATGGAGTAAATTAACACTGGAAAGAGTGATGTTTTTGTATTAATAACTTTATTTTCATCAACCATTCCTATGGTGAGTATTGTTTTTGCAGCCATAATGATGAAAAACACGAGCTGTAGCTGACAGACCACATAAAAGATAAATATGTCCAACATACCCACACTACCACCCTGGGAGAGAAGTAAAACTGCTGGATGCTGCTCAAGTGATGTTTGCCTGCCACCACTTCCTAGTTATACATGCAGCATCCGTGCCTCTGTTTTTACTCATTTTATTAATGAGTACACAGAAAAACATCTGTATATTAAGGAACAATTCTGCATTACAAAATACTTGCCTGGGACTGTTGTTTGGATTATTGTTTCCTAGTTCTTTAGTGGACCCAGAAAGGAACTAACTGGTGGTTTAGTATCACCTTGTCTGTATAAAGACAGACAAGACAAAAAAAAATGTATACAGACCTCTTGTCTGTATAAAACAGCAAGACATTCAGAGTCATTTTAATTTCCAGCTCCATGAATGCTTCCTAACAAAAATAAATAGCAAGAATGAAGAATATGAGGATATATACGTATTGTGAGATTGTCTTACTCCTGCTGAGTAAGATGATCTCATGTTACTGTGTTTGCTTCATTGTAGTGGGACAATTAATAAATGGAAATAAATTATTTTTTTTTACTTTCTATTTGAAAGGCAAACTGATGTATATTTGAGGGAAGATTGGTTACACATTCCCCAAGTTGCTCATTGCTCTTTGTTTGAATACCTGCTTGCACTTGTGTGTGCATTATGCATCTGGCAGCAGCTCAGCCTTACCTGACTTTAGCCTCCTGGTGGAACAGGGATCCTTGTTTGTGGTGCTAGCTCCAAGATCATGTTGGACAAGCTGCTCCCTGGGCAGGCCACAGCACACTGCAGCAGCAGCAGCCTGGGAGAGGGAAGGGCTGGGTATGGGCCAGTCCTGGCTGTGAGTTGCTGATTCCTGTCCTTTGGACCCTCCTGGGAATGACCACTTAGTTCTTCTCTGCAGCTTTGTCTGTAATGTAAAATACCACGTGTCATCTTAATACAAAACCCCTTTAACATGGTCCACCACTCAGGTGCTGTGACCCAGCCCCACCGTGTGACACCGCCAGCCCTGCCTGGCCCTGCCCAGCCCCTCTCCATCCACCTGCTGACAATTGGGGACCCCAAGCCACCGCCCTGGGGCCACCAGCCCTGCTGCATCACCCCAGCAGAAGGACCAGCCTCCAACTCCCCCCTGCCCTGCCCTTCCCAGCCAGGGGTGCCACAGAGCTGTGCCCACCCAGTGGCTCAGCTCCCAGCCCCAGACACAGCCAGGCAGGTTCCCAGTGCCCAGGACTGCACTTCCCCAGTGCCCCCAGCTGCTCTGGGCTGGCACAGTGAGCTGCACCCAGACTGCCCAGCCCTGCCTTGCCTCTCCCATGGGGAGTCCCCACATTCCCAGCCCCAGGGGAGCTGCCCTGAGATGTGTAGGAATAGAAGCTAAACCTATGAAATTAGTCCTGAAGCGTTAAAGGGCCATGCTGGGTGATTCATACATAAAGTGATTCTGACTGTGCACATTAGGTTTGCTGGCAGACACCTCAGTGCTCTGCAGAGATACATTTCTAACTGGGTTTCCTTCAATAGTTCAACTATAAGAATTTGGATTCGATGTGCTGGGCACATGTCTTCTTTACAAATATTTGGAAAACACCGTTCAGAGCAGAAAAAAAACATGGTTGAATTAATATATAAGTTGTTCAGACTTGCTAATATGTTTTAATCATGAACAGATCTGACTAAAAGCTTCCTTTTAACTCTGCAGGTAATTGAGGAATTTCACAAGAGAAGAATGACCTCTTACTGTGTTTTTCTTTTGTTTTTGTTGAGAGGAAAGATTCAAATGCTTCTTTCTAACTTCTCCAATCCTTTTTAGTCACTAACCCTTCGATCTAGTGCAATTATTTAAAACATTTTGGTGGAAATTCCTCTACAATCACAATGATTTATCAGAGCAGTTGCCTCATAGCTGACAGGTCAATCTGTAGATACACTTGAGGAGTAAAATAATTAAAAAGCCCTTGACAAAATGTCATTCAAAAATACAAGTTTGTTGCAAATATTTTGAATGTGAATTTTACACTTGCTGATAATCCCCGACAGTCAGTCCAGGAATATGTAATCTGACTTTCCCCACTGAGAAGAGCTTGATGGCAAAAAACCCAGTGGAGCCTTGCTCCAAGACTAGTCTTAAAAGAGGCAGGTACTCAGCCTCCAGAGGTGCATGGTGGTCCTTGGATTTCCTGGGAGAGGCGATGTGAGAATCCATTAATTCCAATCACAGTGTGGCTCAGTAACGTGCAAACACAACTGGCTGGAATTGAATTGTGACTGCACACTGATGTTACACAGACAGGTGAGCAACAATGTACTGGTAAAAAAATATCATCTGCTCCTGGGCTGTGAGAGACATGTGCAGGGATGGGAAAAGCCTTTAAAAGTCTTGCTAATTTACCTCATATTAAAAAGGCCTCTGTAAATTCATGCAAATATGAGCTGGCAATTACATTTTTAACAATTAGAATAGTACAGCTTCTCTACTCTTTTTGCTTTTCAGGGGTTTAACCATTTCAGAAAATACCATACTTGTATTTTGCCCCATTCTCAAGCTGCAGCACATCCAAATTACCCAAAGTCTTTATGCCACTCCAAGGTTTTTGCTTCTTTAACAACAGTTTCCTAAGTTCCAAAAGCTCAAGTTCCTTAACATTTGCTCTTTAGAATGACATTTTATTTCTTAGACAGTAGTGCTTTTGAAAGTAAACTAAGTGCTATTTTACCAGCAAGATGAAGCAGAAGTGCTTGATCACTGGCTTGTTTTATTGCACCCTTTTACCAATTTATTTTGTTACTGGTTCTCTACTTAACACAATGCTGGGTCATTTTGATGAATGCCTTTGAATTTTCTGCTTCAGGTGTATGGTACTCAGAGCAAGACTTTGTAATTTTATTTGTATTCAAATATTTGTTGTCTAACTTTATTATTAAAGTTAGACAACAAATCTACTATCTACTATCTACTATCTGCATATTTTTTCACGTCTACTCACGCCCCTAAAACTAAACAAGTGAACTTATGCCTATGCAAGACTAGGAAAATGGAGAGTGAAACTGCTCTTGTTTTTTTGTTGTTTTTTTGTTTTGGTTTGGTTTGGTTTTTTTTGACTGAAGGAAAAGCATTCTTTTAGGCATAAAGAACAAACCATAACTTATGCATGTAATCATGGATATGCCACACACACAGTGATCTGACCTCTGTAAATGGTAGCCCCAGCAGACATGCCAAACAACCAGGAAGGACATGTATAAAGTTAGATCAAATACAGCTCACACTAACAGATAAGGCTTTTTTCAGAAACTTTTAGGGGAATCAGGAATATTTATTACAGGAAGTGCAACTTTCTATACAACACACACAAGAAAGGAGAAAATAAAACTAAAAACAAAACAAAACCACAAAAAAATCACAGTTTTCTGTTTTAAAAAACGACTAAACTACTACAATGATGTTGGAAAGAATAAAATATGGGAAAAAAAAACTTTCCTTGAGTTTGGAGACATTTTATTTTGGGTAATGATGAGGTCTCTTTGGAACTAAACCACTTCATTCATGGATTGAATTTCCTTGGATGTGATAGGCAGTTTTGTCCAAGTGTAGATATATCTATACTAGATTATTTGTTAGGGACTATGATATTAATAGAAATAGCATAAAGATTTGGTGAAGAACACTTAAAAGAAACCCAAACTAAATAGACTATTTTATTGAAGTTGTAGGCACAGCAGTGTTGGATCCAGATTACGGTGTCAATCTAGTTTTGTTCACAAGTTTCCAACACAGACAAAATTTCAAATACTCTTCCAAGAGACAAAATTTCAAATACTTTGGCTTTGTGAAAAGGTCCCTAATGGTCCCTAATTTTTATAAATTAAAAATGAGAACTAGATGTTGAAATATCTTTGAGGATAGGGACCAAAACATTTAAGCATTTACTGCACATGACATTATAAGCCAAAAGATGCCTAATGATAGCTATAAAAATGTAATTAGGCATTACTTCACAGAGTGCTTAAGTCTATGCATGAGGCACTGCTGATTGCCTTTGTAAATATGGTTATGAGTGCTGTAACTGAGAGGTTATTTTGTAACTTTTTAATACAGGATACATCATTGTGCAATAAATAATTCTTTTTGGCATTTATTTTTTGTTTATTTTCAGTTATTTAAAGGCCTTTTTATTAAAGATTCAACATACATTTTTTTCTCCAGAATTAAGTACACTAAAAATCAAATCTAAAGTAAACATTTCACAGCACTGCTTTATATGTAAATCTTTCTAATACCTCTTCAATTTTACAAACATCATAGCAGCAAAAAAAGGCAGAACAAAGGCATAACATGATCCATCACAAACTCATGAGGAAACCCACGACAAGATTTTGTGCTGTTCACCAGTATTCGTGTTCCTAGGAGGTAAGCAGGTCACCAATTTAATGAGTACTTATCAGCAAATAAGCTTTCAGGTATTTAGAGTGCTGACTTCCAGTTTTGCTTCAATAGATTATAAAACTAATTCTAAGATGAAACCCAAGCTTTTTAATCAGCTGTGACAAAAGCCTATATGCAGTTTTGAATAGCACTTCTGAAAGATGGAAATAAATTACCTCTTTATTTTCAATACCAGTAGAGCCTCATTTTCCGTTTACACCATGTGAATCTTGTTAGCTGAGGGAGATGCCATAAATTAGTTAGGGCAGATGAAGTCTGTAGCATAGCCATACTTCCTTTTTTGCTTCAAACCCATCATTTTAAAGCATAAATTATCACAAGGAAAGCTTTTATGTACTTTTCTGACTGTTTGTTCATGTTGATTTACAGAATAATTAAAAGATAATACAAGAATCAAAATCCTACCTAACCAAGAAAACTGGTTTTAATATAGTATAGGTAATTCACTGTGGTTAGGATAAAGAACTTTTTTTGGGGAGGATGGTGTTTTGGTAGACTTCTACAAACAGCTTCCTGACCTAGATTAATCAGGCTGTAGAAATATTTCTGATGCATCATAAATGTCCTGGCAGAGCCAGAATGTAACATGACCTCCTGGACAAGGCATGCACCATTAAAAAAGATTTTAATCCAGAATGTTAAATTTTCTCCTAAAGTTTTAGACCATTCTTGCCAAGGATTATGATTACTGACTTGAAAGTTGAGATATCTTCCCATATAGTCTTTTGGTCTATTTTAATATTTATTAGATTGTTTATATTAATGAAGATTGTGGATAAAGTCTAATTTTGAACTAGCAAATGCTTTTTTCAGCTTGTAGTTGACAATAAACAGCTGCCTTAACATGACTAGCAACAAGTCTGTCTTTAAACATGCAGCTAAAAAAAGATCAGTATATTTAAGTGGGATCAAAGTATACAGATGCCTTTAAGGATAGATAATCTATCACTCAGAACATCCAACCTCAGACTCTGATCATGTTTGAGAGTCTATTATTAAGTCAATAATTTCCTGAAATTGTCTTTTAATAATTGTCACTACTCATTAAAATATATTGTTCATCCTAAAATGTAATTTCTAAATGAAGGCCTCCCTAGTATTTTTGTTAACCAGCCTCAGCTTTTGATAAAAATCTAACCAAATAATTCCAATAACATACATTAAACACACAGTGTAAGATTTTCCATGGTGACTATATACTGAGTGAAACTTGTTTTCTGGACAAGAATTGACTAGCAAGCCTTGCCAGTTCTTGTTTAGCATCATTGATCCTGACCATACTCTCTTCATCCTTAAGCAACAACCTTCATTCTACGTGAACATATATACACACACATAAGTACATGCACACACACATGTGCATCCCAGAGAATGACTTTAAAAGTTACATGTCAAATATTCACTATCAAAACC
The DNA here is from genome assembly GCA_013397075.1 of Rhabdornis inornatus. Classification (NCBI taxonomy): domain Eukaryota; kingdom Metazoa; phylum Chordata; class Aves; order Passeriformes; family Rhabdornithidae; genus Rhabdornis; species Rhabdornis inornatus. The sequence goes on from VWZS01006216.1 coordinate 183,167, forward strand.
AGCCAATCACTCTTGTTGCTTGTTCTGTGTTTGTTTTGTTCTTTTTTTTTTTCTTTTCCTTCTTCTTTTAAGCATACAATAGGTTACTAAGTTTTGGGAAGGTAGTTTCCACTGAGTTTTAAAGTGACATATTTCAAAATTCACAGAGTGTGCTGAATGGAGGTTTTGCAGTGCTACAGGCCGCAGTGTGATCTAAGAGTTCTCTGTATGTGAGCTTAAAACACACATGTACTGTTGCTGAAATCAGGGAGAATTTTAGATGCAGAGATTCTACATGGACAGTGTCACAAATCAATCTTTCCATTATTTGGTAGTTGTGTGATGAAGACATTTACTGTGATGTTTAGGGGCCTTGATAGAAAAGCCTCTTCATGAATAGAATAACTTTTCTGGGAAAGTTACATAAAATCTTTTTTTCTCACTGATTAACATGATGGAATAACTTTATCGAAAGAATGTAATATATGTTGCTCTAGTGTCTTACCTTGATTTGGACTTCGGGAGTTTAAATACTTCAGGAAGTTTTGTGATTAGATTAGCTTCCTGGAGAGTAGATCTGTCTCAAACAAGATTCCTGTTTGTGGGGAAGCAAGACCCTTAAGCAGAATGATAATAATTGTAATGCAGGAAAATCAGGGAATTCTTGCTGGAGACTTTCTGAACTCAGCCAACAGTGGTGCTGCAAACATAGATATGTGTGTGTGTAGATATATATGTAGGTAGTGTTTGCAGAATTGGGATGCAGAATTTTTACTTTTTAACTTCTACTTTTTCACCAAAATGTGAGGTACTGAATACTAAGAGACTATGCCTGCTCATAAAGTCAATCAAATCTGTTAAGACTTCTAGCATTGAAGTTGTGCATACAGTCTTGCTGGGTCTCTAAAACAAAGTAGAAAGGATTTAGCATTTAAGAATGTGTTCTTAAATGTTGAATATAAGCATATATTCATATAAGATAGTGTTCTTTCTGTTGTCAGATCACAGTATTGAGATTTTGGCTACTGATACAGGCAGTCTGGAGTGACAAGTGTCAGTCATGAAATTTTTGTCTATATCCTGATTACCTTCCTTCTACATTGCTGTTATGGAAGAACAGTGATCATAACTTGGCCAAAATGAGGTTAAATTATCTTCCCTCCATTTTGGCCTCAGGGACAGACAGAAGACGAGCTGGAATAAGAAGAGGGAAGCAGCTATTCTGTCTCCCCACACGGGTTGTAAAGACAGAACAGAACGTATGGGAGGCTCTGGATCAGCTGTTGAGAAGTGCATGAATCCTATTTTAAATTCTGCAATGCTGTGCATGTTATGGGGGAGGGGAAGGCGTGCGGGAACTGCCACCTTCCCCAAGGCACCAGCATGCAAAAAACAAGTCAGCTTAAAAAGGAGAGGCAGAGGCCGAGAAACCAAGGCATGGGGAGACAGACACGAATTACCGAATGTCTGGATTTCTGTGGGACTGGGAGAATCTAGCTGATAGCCTGGGAAAAGCTTGGCAGTGGGCGATAACAGGGTACTAAACAGAATGGCAATATTGGAGGAGAAAATACAGGCTCTCCTCCCTAGCTGGTGTAACCCAGCCTGAAATTTGATCTCTGACAGGTTTTCTTGCAAGAACCCCTGTGGTGGGAGCCAAAATTGCATCACTGGAAGTTTGTGAGAGTTGGCACACACCAGGGGCAACCAGAGGGAACTGAAAATGGGAATATGGACAAAGAAATATAGTATCTCTCCCCTGAATAATCCAAGGACAATTTCATGCGTTTTCTGAGTAATGTTTTTTTAGTAGTTAAGGCTGGCAATGTTTCATTCTTTCCCCACTCACTTTGTTGAAGTAATAAACACTGATCATCACAAACAAACCTTAAAATACTTTTGGAATTATCAGATTATGAAAAAACTCCTCATCTACTTAATCTCTTAGAACTGTTTATGAACAACATGCAGGCAGAACCCAGCCACGAGACAGCCCCTGTGCGGAGGGTGTGCCCCGCTGCTTCCCATTGGGACAAACCCCTTTCCTCAGAATCCACCACACATGACTTGCTGCCTGTAAATAGTTTTCCTCTTAATTGTTCATTCTCTCTGACCTGGTTTTCTTACCTAGTTCTATTCTTTTTGACTCTATTATCCTCAAAAGAGTACGTTTCTCCTGATATACTGTGGAATACATGAAGAGATGCAAGTAATTTACCTACGCAAATACAAGTGAAGGCATACATCCTTTCTACAGCTCATCCTTAATTTCCTGTCCCTCTATATATGTTTATGAATTATCTATGAATTGGTGTTAAAGCAGAGAAGCAGCTAGGCTACATTTGTATTAAACATGCTACATTGCTGTCCTATAAACTAGCAAGAACAGGTAATTCTCTGCTTGTCTGTATTTTAAGATGCAATTTTTAAGGGCTTGGATTTCTCTTGTGCGGCGAGCGGGTGCTTAAATACATCCAAGAACATTTATTTCCTGTGCCTGGTTGCTTTCCCCATGAGGTGATGCAATCTTCTTAGGGGCCTGGAGAGATGAGGGAAACAGCATAAAAGGCAAGTCCTGAAAGTTGGTGTGGAGAGAAAATTGAGGGGAAGGGAATAATGGTGGGCTGGTGGCAGCCATCCAAATTGACACTTAATGGAAGGTTGCAAGGAAGCAGTGCCAGCGGGAAGCGTTTTGTCCCTTGACTACAGTGAGAGGGGACAAAGATGCACCTTTCCTGTATTAAACACAAGAGGAGGAAATGTTTTCCTGTGTCCCGCTTTCCTGAAAACAGGGGAGGGATTTGACCAGCCTGCAGGTGCCACTCAGGTGGCTTTGGAGCAGTGCTATAGGACGAGGTATTCAGGACCTTCGCCTTTCGGAGGATGAGCTACAAAGGAGGGGGCAGAAGACAAATTCCAGCGCTTTAGGTTTGCGGTGCGCTCCCCGCGCCAGGGCTCGCACCCAGCGGGGCAGGCACGGGGGGCACGGGAGGCTCCGGCGGCGCAGCCAGGCATCCCCCCGCTGCCCTGACCGCTCTGCTGGGGCACCGCGGGCTGCTCGGGGCCGTGCGGCCGAGCGGATACTCCCCCGAAAAGTTGGCACCCCTGCCAGGGACAGGGAGGCTCCGTCCCGCCCCCCCCTCGCAGCCACGGGCGGTGCCGCTCCTGCCCCGGGGGGAGCCCTGCCCGCTCCCTGCTCCTCTCCATCCATCCATCCATCCATCCCCCGCGGGGGCGGGGGGCCGCAGCCGCCTTCCCAGAGCTATTTCAGGGCGGGCAGTGCCGCACCTGGCCCGGCCCGGGCCCTCCAGCCTCGCTCCCCGCCTCCCTCGGCAGCTCCTGGGGCATGGCTGAGCCGGGACGCCTGGGCCCCGCTGCTGGCAGCGAAGCGGCGGCCGACGAGCTCCGCGATGAGTTCCGCGATGTGATCCGCAGCCGCTCGGGTAGGAACCGCACACGCTCCTTTCCGCGCTCCCGCGGCGGGCGCGGCCCCAGCGCGGCCCCAGCGCGGGCAGCGCATCCAGCGCTCGGCAGTTCTGCTCGGCAGCGCTTTGCGGAATCACTTTTCGTGTTAGCTGGACTTCTCCTTTCGCCGTGCGGCGCAGAAAGGGCTCTCGCTGGGCGAACCGCGCATCTCGGCGCGACGGGCGCCACGCTCGTGTCCGTGTCCCAACAAATGGGTGTCACCGTGCGGGACCCCCGGGTGTCCCCTCCTGCGGCTGTGCCTGTGCTGGCGGACAGGTTGTTAAAGCTGTACGTGGGAGCAGCTGTAATGCTCCCCCAGAGGATAAAGTTTCAGGTGCCTGGGCTTTTTTTTTTTTTTTTTAGTTAAAGTCCTGGAAAGAAACCAAATCCGTGGTAGTAAAGGTATTTATAGACCATTCAGCGTTTACTCATTTGCAGTGCAAGTGCATGTGGAGCTACAAGTTAAATTAACTCTTCTCAAGGCTATATGTGCTTGCCCAGTAAACAAGCCTTGATATAGTGATGTCCTTAGACGGTTAAGTGACTTTTTACAAATTATCTCTCTTGTACCTGTAAAAAACAGCAACAAAACACTCGCCATGAATTATGGAATAATTGGTGCTGCTATGGCAATTTCAGTCTGGAGGTGTTTGGGTGGTAGTAAGTAGAACTTACGATTTCTGTGATAAATTTTGTGAATATTGCTTTTACTCAGGTAGTTTAAAGACACTCTTGCAGCAGAATTTGGTGCGTTCCCACTGAAGTCTCAGTGATGCAGTTCCTGAAAATCTCCTGGTTTTTTTTCCGACGTTATCACTCTACTGTTTCTTCTCATAATAATTGCTTCTTCTTCAATTTGACGTTTAAAAGGATGGGTATTGTCTGTGGGTAGTAGGAAGTGGTGAAGAGTTAGGTGGCTATTTGTTTAAATTTTTTT
>VWZS01006216.1:187591-278546 GCA_013397075.1 Rhabdornis inornatus
TTTCCAAAGACCTTCTTTTGGCTTCTGTGTCATGTCTTTTACTTGGGTTTCTGCACCATGAGAATGTGAAAGAAGTATCTGGTGAGCTATGTCCATAGTCATTCCTGGTTAGGCTGGTTGTGTTACCCCTTATAGCAGCACATGTTCCCTGTTCCATACTTAGCTCACTTACGGTTTAGGGGATATAAAAAGCAGACTGCAACACAGAGAAAAGCCCCCTTCATTTAAAGGCTTGTCCTGTTAGTGTGTAATGAAGTGTTTGGGAAGTTGCTGATTGGAGATGAGAGAACTTGAAGATTAAAAAAAGATCATCAGTTGTGTAATTTTCAGAAAGTGAAGTTGAGCACAGTAACTTTACTGCTAAATGCTTACAGCTCTGAACTGAGTGCTTCCTTCCTACATTTTTTTCCCTATAGCTAGTAACTACTTTCAATGTTCAGTTCAATTTGCCACTTTAAAAATTCATAATTGAGAACAGACGCTTTCTGAAAAGTTAGACAGGAAATGTTACCTATGCATTTCCTAATTATCCCTTATACTCTGTTTCACTTGGAAAGTCTGTTTCCAGATCAACTTCAGTGGCAATATGTTAGTTGCATCATAATAAGTGTAAGATCTCAAATGGCTCTAAAATGTTTTTCAAGTTTCCTGCTATAAAGTAGTATTAGGATTTAGATGTTAGCAGTAGGCACTGAACAAACACTTGTGCTTCTTAATTGGGCAAAATTCCCTGGTGTATTATCTATGATGAGTAAGAAACAGAATCAGTTTAAGAATTATAGAATTGCCCCAGATGTTTATAAGCCTGGAGAGATAAGGAAATTCAATTTCCATGGTAATATTCATCACAGGTATACTTTTTGTTTTGTGGTATACCCCACAGTGATCTCTTACTTAGCTTATCTTTTGTTGTTATTATCCAACTTTGAAATGCATTGCTTAAAATCTGACTGTGGATTTGGGGAGCAGTAATGAACGAAAAATTAACACAGCTGTTGGCACAAGCAAACTTGAGAAGAACTTGATGGGATCTTGTTTACAAGCCTCGTGATGGGTTCATTTTGTGTTGGAGTTTTTCATTTTGTGTTGGGGTAACCCATGACCTACGTAAGGTGTTTCTGGAATTGGGATTCTGTATTTGTTTGTTTGAACATGCATTCTCGAACAGATTTGGGTTGGAAGTTTTAGGAGAGGCTCTCAAGCGTGAAATGGTGGCACAGCATAATCATAAACACACCTTAAGTCTGTAGTGATGGTGAGCAAATGGAATTGTTCTCATGTGACACTATCTAGAATAGGAGGCACTTTCTGCAGAAGAGATTTTGGGATCCAGTAAGGAAGATCTTGGTGGCTGAACATGAAAATAGTGTAGCAAGCTCATGGAGATTTAGAGCACCAGGTACTGGATCGGCTTTAAAAGATTGTATCTTGCTTGTTTTTCACTATGTTTATATTAATTTCATGCTTCAGGGGGTTGCTGCTTTCCAGCAGCTCCTGGATAGGAAGTTTGACCTTTGGCAGGTGCAGGGCTTGTCTTCCCATGAAGCCAGAGGAAAGATAGGGTAGAATATGCTGCTGTATTTGCCATATACAAATATTCTATACTTGCAGATTTAAGGTAATGTTCAAAAGCTCATAGCGCCAATATTTTATTAAGATGAATGGCTGATGCAAATAGCATTAATTTGGGCATCCTGCTGTCAGTTCTAAGTAAAATAATTGAAAAATGTAATGAGGATTAACTTTATGTAAGGATGAAATTTTAAAGTTTGTTAGCACAATTTACAGGAAAGCAGACTCTGTCAAATGCTCTTTACGTACAAATTGTATTGATCAAGTGATTTCTTCAGTATGTTATAACACACACACACAAATAGCACTAGCAATAAAATACCTACTAAATTGTTTAAAACACAAAAAACAGTTGTATTGCAGAAGCTACCATCAGGGAATTGTAACAAAATTGGGTTTACCTTGTTGCATCTCCGTGGGGATAATTTCACTCTCTGACGCTAATTCATCATTTCTTACTCGTACTGAATGGCTTGGGTTGCCTGAGCTTTGAAGAAGATTCACACATATGCAAAGCTTAGGAGTGAGGAATGTAAGCTGTGCTGCCAGAGAGAGGGAAGAATTTAGTGGCCACTGCATGGGCTCTGTTCAGCATGTCCTTGTCATGTGATGACAAAGGGATATGGGTGTAGGAAAGTTTATTTTTGACTCTTGTATGTGGCATGGCTTATTCATGTGTTGGAAAATATCCACAAAACCTGAAATCCAAGGGGAATGTCTATGGATCTTAGCCAATGATTTGTTTTAAGCCTTTTATGAGATGTTGCAGAAGTAACTTTATTACTTTGAGTATATTCATGGCCAGAAAATCCTGGATGCTGATGCCTACTAGGGAAGGGAGCAATAAGGAAGGAGAAGTCAAAGCTAATAAATTTATTTAAAACACGTAATATCTTGCACAGAGAAGATGGTTGACGTCTGGCGATCAGTCCTCCATATCTAGAGGTGTTTGGTCCAGCATTTAGTACTTTTTTGTAAGGTTAGCTTTATTAAAATGCAGGTAACTGGGTTCAGCCTGTTGTAAAACATCAGTCCAGTCATTTATCTTATGGTCCCTTTTGGCCACAATGGTATTCATTTGTGTCTGCCTGGCTCTTCAAATTAATGCTTGCCATCCAAATTGGCCTTTCCCCAGACCTGATGGACTACCCTGTTTCTTTCTGGTGTGAAACTGAGGCTGAGCATACTCCTTTTGCTGTGTACAGGGGCACTGGCCGTTCTTAAAATACTGGTGTTAAACCAGAATCCATGCAGGTCTTGAGGTCAGATTGCTCCAGAGAGCTGTTGAGATAGTATTAGCAAAGAGACAGTGTAAAACAACTGCAAGTGTGGATGTTACAAGCTACAGTCACTTTCCAAACCACTAATAAGCATGCCAGTCTAGTAAGTGTGGATCTCTAATGTGCTTGATGTCATGTTTGTTGAACACATGGAGACCATGCCTTGGGAAATGGATGATGCAGAGCTTAATAAGACTTCTCTTTGTGATTTAATTTCTCTGAAGAACATGTGGTTTCAATTTCTCAGAATATCTTTCCTGGCTGTACAGTAAAATAACACCATCAAGTCTTAAATGCATTTGCATGCTTGCTATGTTGAAAGAACACTTAAAAAAAAAAAGTAAATGCAACCTAAAGCTGAGAGTGAGAGGTTTTATACAGTAAAAAGAAATCTGCATGCCATAAATACTCTCTCATAAATTTAATGAAGATTTAGATTTTATTACTGTTTCAGAACTTAGTAACTGTAGTCATGATTAGCAACACAAAGCCCTCTAATTTCTTCAGTTCATATGCAACCTTCAGAAAAATGCTTAAGACCTCATTTGTTCTGAACTTACAGCACAAAATTATGCAGATCTGGAGTAAGCTGCTGTTTTAACTTGGTGACTGCTTAGAAAAATGATTTGGTGTGGTTTAGGGTTTGAGTGAGGACTTTATCTCACCCACATTGCCTTCTGTTAAGTTACATGACTTGAAGTTCTGACTAGAAGACAACTATTCTGTTCTTTATGTACAGCATAACAAAGCAGTTGTTAGGAATTGGCACTAAGCAGCATTAACCGAGTTTCCAGGATATATGCTGGCTTTTCTTTTGTACTTAATTGCCATTAAAAGGTAGAGCTACAACATGTAATGGTGATAAAAGCAATTAAATCGACTTATAATGGTGGTTCTTCTTTTTTCTCTTCTTTGCTCCATCTGCCCTCCCTCAGCTTCATCGATGTATGTAGGTGACTAGAACTGTTAGTGCATATCCCAACCTGGATAATTTGAGTGGAGGCTTCTCCCCCCTCCTCCCTCAAGCATCCAGAGACCTGGGAGAGTTCCCTGGGTTGCTCAGTGCACAGGGAACAGTGCAGGATGTGCTCTGCCTGCTTGGCTGAAGTCCTCCTCCACACAGTGATGGCACAGTGCTAGCCCTGAGAAAACAAATGTATTGACAACTGCATCTGCATAACAAAGTCTGTGCGTGAATCCGAGGGGATTGCGGATGGGGAGGAGCCTCATCTGCCAGCAGGCTGTGCTGGGCAGTGCAGTGCTCCCATGCCAGGGATGCTGGCGTGCCCGGGGCTGGCACAGAGTGTCCCCTGTGCCCAGGACACCCTGCTGCCCGGGGTGACACCGCATTCCCGGAGAGCTGTGAGCCATGAGCGAGAGCATCCCGGCTCCGGAGGCATTGGTGTGGCATTGCTGCCTCAGCTGCAATCCTTGGGTCCCCGTCAGAAATAAAAGGAATGCCTCCACGGCTGCTGGAGTGGGGACTTGGCTCTGATGAATCACAACTGGAGACTTGTACGTGGTGTCTCTATTCCTAAAGTGCAGCACGTGGGAGGAATTGTGGTGTTGCAGTAAAGCGGAAGGGACTCAGTTTCTTCATGCAGAATAAACCAATTCTTTATTCATATAACTCATTTTCATACAGTTTTCACAGACCTCGTGTTTAGCTCCAATTGGCTTGTAGTTTTCTTGCCACTCAATTCATTGGTTAGTAAATGGCATTTTGCCTGTCTATCAAATCTCTCTATTCTTGGATTGTTTACATATTTCTTCACGGATTCTCATGGGATAGATTTATTGTTTATGCAGGTGCAAACTTAATTTTCTTACTAGAATAGCTTGTTGTGTTAACTGCCTCTCATTCCTTTGATTCTTTCTTCTGGGATTTTACAGGCTAGTTGGTAATTCAGCAGAGCAAGGCTGATTTTATAAGGCCTTTGTTTAATAATATATTTACCCGTATGCAACATTGTGGCTCTTGTCCAAAATGGCTTTAGGAGCAGAGTGAAGCTACTGCATAAGGGGAATGTACAAAATCACAGTCATAAGGCTGATGAATGTGTCAAAATAAATATTTTATTTATATATAAATATTTTACACACAAAATTTGAGTTTGGATTGATGTAATTTCATATTGCTTAAAGGAAAAAAAAAACCCCTGTGCTGATGAAACAGAATAAAAATATGGATATAAATTTCTGAGAGTAATTTGTGAGACTAATTTGCCAGTTCATCCATGGTTTTGTGGGACACTTGTAGCTTGCAAAGCAATTGTGGAACAAAAGTGAAGTGGTAGTAATATCCTCCTGTTCTTCATCCCACTTCAGACATAGATTAGCTGGATCTAATAAGCAGAATGAACTAGAAAGTTTTTGTGTGTTTACAATCACAGCATGCAAAGGCGTCTATGTAGAAGGTGATAGGTGCTTTAGATAGGTAAAATAATTTAATCACTGAAATAAAATTTTCTTGAGTTCAGGGCTTCATTATGTGCTTTAAACTATTGTACTCAAATCAATCTTTTGGGTTTTTTTTCCAGATAAAATTAGATTACTTATGTTTCTCTTGCTGAAATTAAATTTAAATCTTGTTTTTGTTTTCTTTTATTTTGAGGTATTTCCATTGTTGTTATTATACTTGACAGGCTGCATTTCTTTTTATCAGAATGAGGACCTAACCATCCACTATATAATCTGCTCATTGTGGTGTAGCAAATGCCTAACTGTAGGACAAAAAATTGACTTTTGGGTAGTTAGGTAGATTTTTTTTCTGCATCTATTTAAGGATTTAAAGAGCATGGGATCTGGTATGTTCAGAAGTGCTGATCACTTGCAGCTTTTGCTACTTAGTCATTTCAGTCTGAAGAGAACTGGAGGGGATGAAAATTGCTCTGAAATGTGTTACCAAAATGTCTCAAAACTTAAATCCTGTTAAGTAATAGTCTCTGATCAAAAGTGAGCATTTCTTTTTCATTTCAATGGTAAAAGGTTATCCAGATAGCAGTTTATTTAGGATACTAAATTTAATACCTTGCTCTTTAAATATCTGGGATTTTTAATTTCCTGCCTTATGTATACTGTTGCCTTGACAACAGTATTTTTGTATGCTAAGAGGTTCTGCTATTTCAAATGTAGATCTAAAGAAATACTATATGTGTCTTTAAACCAGCTTTAGACCTGCAGCATCTGTAAGCAATTGTCATTTTAGCTGGTTGAGTGCAAGTGTGTTGGCTGTTTACTGCAGTTGATTCTGTCGTGTGGATAAGTGCTCACATCTCGTCATTAACTCTATACCCATTGGACATTTAAGGTAATGGATTTATTTTGATTACAGTGATCTCCTGCAATATGAATCCCTAATCGGCAGAGTTTAATTCAACACTTTTTCTTTCTCTCTTTTTAAGCTAAAAATAATTCACTGACTTGAATGAAGTAGTGACTTGTTTGTGGTTATCAGCAGTGGGGGAAGAAACCCTCTACCCTGGCATTAGGTAATTTTGAAGTACAAGTGTCTTCCTTGGAAAAGCTAAAATATCTCCTACCATGGTACCAGTGTCTTTCTGTCGTGCCCTATCCGTTGCTGAATTTCACTTTGAATAGAGTCCCAGCTCTTATATCTGGAACTCTATGAGTGATGTGCTGCTTTGCGTTACCTGGCAAATATTATACTGAATGCCAAGGTGAGTTTTTTGCTGTCCTTATCCTGTGTGATTGGTATCAAGAACACAATGTGATTGAATTATGCTGCAGGATGCAATCAGATACCATAAATAGTATTATCTACAAACAGTCTTGGAAGTGGTTGCTGGACTGCTTTTAAAGAGCACTTTGGTTTGGCTATTGAAGCCATAGATTGGATCCTAATTTTGAAATATCAACCTGTTTATTAGTGAGATAATACACTGTATAACTGATTTGTTGTTTAGCAGAATGATTGGATTGTAAAGAAATATAAACATGAGCTAAAGCAAGTTTGTCATTTGTAGCTTTCAAAAGCTGCTTTTACCTTTTGTTCAGCCAGTGTATGAAGTCCTTATCAAAGAGGAAGTGCACTAATCAAATTATTTAGGGTATTTGCCCTGCTTAGCAATTTTCATTTAAACCTTGTTGTACAGGGAGAAAAAAATTAAAAAGTGCAATATATATCAGCCTCTGCCCAAAGAGTGTTCTACCTAAGTTTGAGATAATCATACAGGGGAGGAAGACCTCTAAAGAAAGTTCATCCAGAAGTTTTCATTAAGTCACAATGGTCCCAAATAAGCTTCCTGCACAGATTGTCTGGTAATGTATGAACAAGTAATCATTGAAGCAAAACTATTATTTAACTATGATTTAATTATTTTATCATGTTAACTTTTTGCTTGATGATGGAGTCTGCTGTTCTCATTTTCTCTAATGACAAGGAAAAGTTGCTGGTTTTGTGTTTGGAATTTATCAGACTGTTTACGAATAGATTTATATGACATTTCCACTTTGTCAGTGGGATTAGACTAGCATAATAAAGATTGTGTAATAAATTTAATGCAATAGTATTTCTATTCTTGATGGCCCACATCTGCTATGAACCATCTTCAGGAACTGGCTTCATCCTTGCAGATGGCCTTTAAAGTGTGAAGTACAATATTCTACACCTATGACCTAAACCTATTTCTTTAGTCCCATGTGTGTCTTCCAACTATAGGGGCATCCTATCTTTAGGTTATCTATCATCACAGTAATCACATATGTTCCTGAAAAAACCTAACAGCTGGGGAAAAAAAATCTTCTCTACAGCACTTTTGTTTCTGTGTTGTTTTTTCTTTTCCATGCACAACAATTAAGCTAATTCAATTAGGCTTTGTGTGATCTTTCCCCTTTTATCTCAAGTGTAATGTTTTGCTGAACACTAGAGGGAAATAACTAAGGATTGGCAATGTGCACTTGCAAAAAATATTCTTCAACTGAATGCTGGCTGCCTTCTCAGATTTAAACAATTATAATTTCATGATCTTGAGACTCTGCAAGAGTGTCACTGGTCCTTAATATTTGCTGGAAATGTTGATGTGCTGGGTGAAACTGCAGAGGACTTGCTGCTTGTTTGGGATTCTTTCCCCATGGGCTCCTGCACCCAACAGATGGGTGAAGGAAACTTCTACTGTGTGAAGAAACTTTCTGGTTTGCTTCCCAATCCATATTGGACTTGCTAAATTTATGTTAATTTAATCACATTTCTTCCTTCCTCTTTGTGATGCTGCTGGCTGGCTACAGCAATAATGACAGTAGTGTTGGAAGATGCCCTGTCCTCTGGGATGATGGCTGTTTTCTGGGTTGGTTTTTCAGAGCTATAAAATCATCAGTAGTGCAGGAAAGAGCTACAGATTGAGGCTGATGACACTGCACCAAAATTTGCTCTCTTTTCAGCATCTGCATGCTGGCTTGATCAGAGCTGGGTGTAACCTGAGGCTGCTTCTGTTGAGGTAAGTTCATGCAGGTCCAGACTCTGAAAACAGTCAAGGGAGAATTTGGTTCATTGGAGATAAACAAAAGAAATATCGAGTACTAATTAGATATAAAAGCCTACAGTAAAAATTGCTAAACTTCCCCTTCCCCCTGGGAAAAAATCCAACAAAATATTTGTTTGAATGTAACCAGAAGGGTAAAAGTGGTGGTCCTTAGGCAGTCTTTTCCCTTTCTGCTGAATTATTCCAGTGACTTTGACTAGACCCGTGGTCTATGAATTTCAACCAGGTGTCCTGCTAAACAGAGAAGTGAGTCCACAAATGGAGTGATTTGCATGGCAGAGTAGAAAATTAATTCATCATGATGATTGCCATTTGGCTGATAGTTAAACAGAGGCATAGATAATACTAATGCATTCTTCCTGCAAGACTAAGTCAATTAAACCCCATGCAGCTGAGACAGATCCCTTTTCATCAAGATTTCTTTCAAGGCTCATGTGACTTCCTCCACATAATAAATTAGCAACTGGGAATGGAATACCAAAGTCAGTTTTATTCTTTAAACTCTTAATATAAACTCCCTCAGGATACTTTGGGGAAAAAAATCAGCTACAGTAGATTTTTTTTTTCCCCTCCTTAGAAATTGTTTTAAAAAAAAAAAAATCCCCTGAATGATTCATTTAGACTTATGCAAAATATTCTGCTAGAAAGTTATTTGTGATGAGGTATGTCAGGAATTCAATCTTCTGTCGTGGTAAGGAAGAGAAGGTATGGTGCATAGACACATGACTACTGCAGTCAAACAACTAATTCATATTCAAAATGTAAGCACTCAACAGGAAGAGTTTAAATCTTCTTCAAATTTAAAGTAGTTTTAAAAGATCCAGAGCTTATATTTAAGTACTGCATTTTTGTGGCTAGGCTCTTTAAAACAATTATTTATACTTAATATTAACAATACTTTTCATCTCTTGTAGCTGCTGCAATTTGAATAATAATTCTAAGTTTTAAACTATTAATTTCCTCTTTTTTTTTTTGCAAATTATTAATTGCTTACGTTATAATAAGGGGGGATGTTTAAGTATTAATCTGAATAAACACTGTGAAATCCTCAGTTTGTTATGAAAGATGACTTTAATGCTTTTTGTTCCAAAACTGGAGCAAATCTGTTATCCTAAACAGATAAGGCAATATCAATCAAGCTGCAGAGGTATAATATTTAAAATTCGTACTTTGTCTTTCATGAGTACTGTTTTACAGATAGCAGAGAGAAGGAGCCTTTATTCAATCTGAAACAACTCTTTTCTGAAGGAGCAAATGTTCTTTAAGTAAGAAAAGTAAAGCTTACCAAGAATTGCAGTCCTGGCGCAAGAAGACCACATTTAGCCAAGCTTGGGATCCCTTGCCATACATGCCATAATAGGGACTTATAGGGAACCTTCTACTCAATAAAGGTCTGCAGAGAATCTGTGATTCTAAGTATTAAAAAGACTCCAAACACCAAACCAAACAAATAAAAAAACAAATACCAAGCTGAGAGCAACCTCAAAGAACCCACCTAAACAAACCAAAAGTAACAAACCAAAAAAAACCCAACCCCAAATCACCAGGGTACCAAAAAAAAAACCAACCAAACAAAAAAATTCCACACAGCCTCTCTGCTTCCCAGACTGTGAGAGAAAAACTAAATTACTTTCCTGGCCATAGTAGTGTGATATGTTGCAGCTCTGCCTTTGCAGTGTTGATTAACTACTGTTAATCTGCTTGTAAAGGAGGAAGATGAATCTGCATTTTGTTTCAAATGTGGATGGTCATTCTCTGATCAAATCCAAGCTCACCTCCCTTGTCTCCTAAGCAGGCTTTCACCTGACTTCAGAGGGTGCTTCAGCAGGTGCACCTTCCTCAGGGTGCAGGTACCACTGCTGGGTACCCACGAGTTTGGCTTTTACAGCCCCATCACAGGGAGTAGAGGGTCCTGGTGGAGCTTGATACAACTTGCTGAAGTTGCTAATGCTTGTAAAAGAAGATACAACCTAAGCACAAGCACAGACTGTCTCTACCAGAGACTGAGACCTGTGCAGCTATCAGCAGCCTGAACTGTGGGCCGGGATAACCTGACATGTTAGTCCTGATTCCTAGACAGTGATCCCAAAATAATCTGGTGATAGCTGTTAGCACTTCTGGGAGTGGAGTACCATGTGAACAATCCTGTATCATAAAAGAGATTAGGGGATGTGGTAGTCCTCAAGTGACAGAGTGGTGGGTGGTGGGGTTTTCTAGTCAGTGGGATCCTTGTGGAAAAGGGAGAGGCTGGCTTGCTTGTTACAAATGTTCTGGCTGTGGTTTCCTGCCAGAGCAGTGTTAACAAAGGAGAGATGAAGACTCAAAATAGACAAATGTATTCCCTGTAAATAACACCATGAATGTGTGATAGATAGTGCTACTGTTGGAGTGTTGCATTAATGTAAAAAAAAGTTCAGAAGATATAACTGTAATATGACTAGAATGAATATATTCTATATACTCCTACCTAGACAGGTAGAAAACTTGTGGAAAAAAAAAAAGGTATAATATCTTAAAATGTAAATTAATTGAGAATGATTGTATTGGGGGGGAATAGTTGGTTCTCTTCCATCTCTCTTTTGTCTATGATATATATATATATATTCTAACTGGGAAAGAAATAAGAAGTTTAACTTCACTTTAGGTTTCTTATTAAGAATTTTCTTATAATTAAATTAGAATTCTGCTTGCAGCAGTTTACAAAATGCTTGTCAAAGTAAACAAATTGGCATATTTCTTCTTTTCAGAACTTAAAGACCTAAAAACACTCTGGCACTGGAATTAAACCTGCCATTTTTTAAATAAAAGTTTACCTGTATAGAAACTAATTTTTTAGGCTTTTCATACAGCCATGAGTGTAACTGGACTGAGGAGATCCCTTTGGATGGTTGTGAACCAGAAATTGCACTGGCTTAGCTTCCATGCATATGCAGCTTATTTAATGAAGTGATGAGCAAAGTACATAAGCCTGAATACACTAAAAGGGAATGGAAGCTGAGTTTTCTTGATATAATTATGCCTGGGATTTGATCTGTTTCTTTCCCTGTCCTGGTGGGGAGTTTATCCACTTGCTGCTGTTCATAAGATCTTAAGAATGCTAAATTCAGCTGTTTCTTCAATGCATATATTTGTTCAAAGATATTCTATTCAAGCACAAACCAAGAGACTTCTGGGCCAATTATCAAAATCAGTAGAAAATGCAGGTGTGTGAAATGTATCCTTTTACATACAAAACGTGTCTAGTGTTTTATAATGAACCAGCTGAAGTTTACACAGTGAGGAGTTTTGCATTTGATATCTGTATTTGCCTTACTTGAATGCTGATTTTCTATCTCAGTTCAGGAAAGTTTTCTGGCAATGCCATAGGATCACTTACTTCTAAAACATAGCACCACTACTCAAGTAATGCTCGAGTTCACTTTGAGTTGTTTCATAGCACATAGTATATCCTACACGTGGTGTTGCCTGGGATGCTTGGAATTGAGTTCCAAACTTCAGTTCTGTGTGAAATCAATATATTTTTACTGACTTCATTGATCAGCATATCTTGGATTTTTTTTTTCCTGAAAGAATACAATCCAGTGATTTGGGGTTTAGTGCAATCCTGATATATTTAGGTATATGTTTCAAAGTAATAATTGAAGTAGGGTCTTATGAGAGCTTAATTTTCTTTTAGGCTAAAATTAGTGTCTTGCAATATTTAATATCCATTCATAAGAACGTATCTTAATTATTACTGTGTGATCTCCTTACTCTTTGAAACACAAAAATATCAATTCTAATTAAGTGACATGTTTAAATAATTTAAAAATCCTCCCAAACCACAACAATATAAGCCAGTACATAATAGACTTTACCTTCTGTTAGTCAGTTAGGCTTACCTGTCTTCCAAGGTACATTAAGAGATTTTGATTTATAGAGCATCAATTCCCTGATAGAACAACTGCACCATGCTTCTTTGCTTAACAGGTAATTCTGAGATATAGCTTTATGATGTCATTATCTTGATAAATGCTTTTGTCAGAAATATGATACAGCTGTAATGAAATTGTGGTTCAAAACAAAATTTGCAATCATAACACAGATGGCAAGAGTACCAGTTTGGCTTGACTTTTTCTTCCTTTGTCCTAGCTTAACAAACCAAATAACAGTGGAGTTGAAGGAAGGAGTGCTTAAACAAGATGCAAGTTGCCCCATGTCAATGCCACGTTTGTTGATCAGAATGTGATAAATGTATGTTTCTGTTCATGAGGAAGCTTGTTCCAATTTTGCCATAAAATCATAACCACTTTGTTAGCCAGTTGGAAGAACTGATTTATGTTAAAAGTTCTATACCCACTTGGAGTGGGAGAGCTGTATTATAACTGCTTTCTGAGTTTGATCATACTTAAAAAACCACTTGTGCATGTAAAAAGACATGCAGGGTTGAAAGCTGCAGCCTAGGAATGTACATTGGAGGTGTGTGTGCTTAAACATTCATCCCACCCTCTGGATTCTGTATTCCAGTTGGTACAACAATCAAGACAAGGGAAAATCTTACAGCCGTATAACCCTGATGTGCACTGAGACCAAGGCATAACACAAAAGATCCAAAGCTTTTTTTGCAGAATTTTGTTTCTGGATGCTGCCACTTTTTCTCAGCATTTCCCTCTTGCTGTGAGTTTCTGTAATGAGAATGTCACAGACAAATTGTGATGGTACCAGCAGTCAGAGGAGTGTGGGGATCTGTGCTTTGCTTCCCAGGTTGGCTCTCGTCTGCTAGTGGGCACTGGGTGAGTCCTGTGGTCTGTTCTCCCTCTCTATGACACAGAAAATATAGCACTTGGGATGGTGTTCTGGGAATGTGTGTGTGTGTTTTGGTGGCTCTTTTCTCCACCAGTACCTATTGTCAGAGATGTATTAACAGTTCTGTTGGATTTTCTGGTACAATCTATTAACTAGCTGGCGAGAAAATTGTAGAGGAGACAAGATGTCCTGAAACATGGAAAAAAGTATCATGGAAAATACATTCTGTTCTTTCAGCAAGGTAAGCCATTATCCTAGTGAGATTTTGTGGTCTATTTTTTTTCCCCCCTCTTTGAAGCCTTGCCAATTACAATTTGGCTATACTGAATCCCTGCGTTTTTTTGAGAGTCTCACATTCATTATACACTAAGAGCTGAAAAATAAGGGTCAACCAGTGTCTGTTTCTTTGTGTTCCGTCCATGAAGTTCTCCACTCAGGGACTTGTCTTCAGTGATTAGGATTGGCAGCAGAGGTACCAACTTTTTAAGTCCTTGTACAATTTTTATGGTACTTTCAGGGGTGAAAGGGACATGTTGGCTTCTGAACGTAACATATTTTTAATACCTTAGCAAATGTTAGTAGTGGCAACCGCTTTTGGGGCAAGGGGAATTGGGCTGAAAGGAGCAATCTCGGTTGGAGAATACCAGGAATGGTTCTAGAGAAGCCTGTGTCCTGTCCAGTGCTACACAGAAGTGGCCTGGACTTCCTCTTCATCAAGCAGCATATTAATAATTTTAACAATGCTACATGAAAAAATAGAGTAATGGGTGTGGAATCTGTAGCTCACGGGAGCAAAGAAGTGAATGCTTTCCAAGAATGGAAGTAGATTTTATTCAAGTGACCAAAAAAAGCTAGAAAAACACAGTGAAAAATTCTAAAGTACGTTTGCAGGATAGGGTGTTGCAGCATCATGGATTTCTCTGTAACATGCACAGAATACACCAAATTCTAGGATCCTGAATGTGACCTTTCAGAGAAATAAGGGGGAAATTGTGCAGATGGTACTGCAGCAGTGGATGTCAAATAAACTGGCTCAATATTCAGGGGTATGGAGCTCTAATTTAATTGTACAAAAACTTGGAGAACATAAACTACCTTGGTTTAAAAAAGTCTTTGTAAGCGAGTATTTTATTTGCAGAACCACATCTCCAGCTGTCAGGTTTGACAGCAGATTATGATAGTAATCCTATTTAAATTGTTATATAACCAATTAGTGGTAGGTGTGATGAACTCAGTGTAGCCTTGGAAGAGTTTAGCATTCAGGTGATACATTGTTTGTGGAAAAGATTGCATGGTAAATGTTGTGGATTAGAATTTTGGTCATTTTCCTGTGTTTATGTCTGTAATTCTGAAGTATGATATCTCCTCTCTGTTGCTAAATGCATGGTCTGTTTTCTAAATATACCTATGTATGATGTGGAAATCTTAAACAAAACCAGTTCTTAGTCCTATAATTCCTGCTCCAGAATGTGGCCAGCTACTTGAAAAGACATGGAGATTAATTGATACAGCTAGTTTGAGGTTAATAAATTCCTGTCCACTGGTGAGAGAAGTTTAATATAGGTGAAAAACATGTAAATAATTGCATAGCATCGAAAATAAGATCTTCCTTGCTTCCTAGGATCATTCTTGCCAGGTGAGACTAACAGACCTCTGTTAACAATTTTCCAGGGGTATAAAAAAAGGAAATGTAAGTTTTACAGAGTAAAAATACTCTATGGAGAATGGTGAACTACTGAGCTTCTTCAGTTTAGAGATAAACAATGTAGGTCACTTGTGGCTGGCCTCCTGAGGAGTAACTGCCCTTTTTGAGATCATAAATGGCTGATACTTCATGAATGCTGCTTCAATAATATTGCATTTATCTTAATTGAATCTGGGAAATAATATGGTTAGAAGATAAGGCTTTTTAAGACTCATGTTTGCTGTTATATTCTCTTGTCAAGATCTGTAGGGTAAATATTAAAATATGAGCACTCTGTGAGTGAAGGTTTTGCAGCCCATTCCTTTAAAACACAACATCTAAGACTCTTGGACTGTCAGATGGCTTATGTGTTTAAAGCTTTAGTGTACGTCTTGGGGAATGTGCTGGAACTTGTGAATATATTCAAATTTACCATCACACTTGAACAGTTACTAGTCACTTTTAATGTTCAGTGCTACAGTGAGGTAGTTAACCTGATCAAACTACCTTTTTAAACCCAGCAGAAAGCCCCTTTAATTCAGAAATGCCAGAAGTGATGATCTTGCTGTGTACTCCTCTGTTCTCTGATGGAAGCTATTAAAGGCAGATCCAAATAATTCAGGTGAAATTCTGCTTCTGCATCCATGAGAATTGACTGGAAATGCAGTATGGCTCCACGTTGATAAGGATCCCAGGATTGCTCTTTTATATATAGGTCAGATTTTTTGTTGTCTATTTTGTTTGCAACTTCAAATTAGTGTCATCTTGTAGTTTAATTTAAACCCCAGTTAGTTGTACATCAATCCCAGGTAGCCTGACTTCAGGCAGTGATGAGATGGAGCTCTTTCCTCCCTACCAGCCTGTTAGTGCAGTTCAGGTTTTGATTCAAGGCCAGCTGTAACCTGTTTTCTGGAGGTGGTGTAGGCATAAAGATTATTAGTATGGGGAAAGGAGAATTTCCCAGTCTTTGGTCTGCTTTACAGTTTTGTGGTTTCCAGCTATATTATCGACCTATCTGCATTCCCTTGCAAGATATGTACTCCAGCATAGCAGTGCAAGCAGTTCAAGTTTAATAGCTCTTGCTGGAAGAGGTTAAGAAGAAAAGATATGGAAAAATCTATTCATCTTTAGAAAGATTTTTTAAGTGCTTTTCCATAACAAGCTGTTTAATTATTCCATGCAATGTAAACATAAACAGATACTCTTTTACAAGGAATAACTTCATTAAATATCTATTCAAAGCAGATGCATATATTTTCCAACATGTAAGGAGGACTGGAAGGTACTTATCTAAGGAAGAGAAAATTTAGTCTATAAAATGATTGAATAATAGATACACAATTTTCTAGCTTGCATGTTCTTTCTCAGCACTAATGGCATTGTAGACCTCATAAGCTTTGTAGAAGAGTATTTTAAATCTTCAAACTCAATGGGGCACATATAAGTTAGTGTACATACACAGGAGTATATTTGCATTGTGACTCAATCTTACATACATATGTGCACAATTGAGTATCTCATGAGGAATGTAATTTACAACTTAATGAAGTTCTCTAGACTATAAATTTTGGTAAGCAGCTGCTTTTTCAAGGTTCGTGTCCTCTGTGCCTTTTTGTAAACCTGCTTTCTCAAATGTTCCTTTCCCTGAACCTCTCTGACTTACAGGAGACTAATGGGGGCATTCCTTTTGATTTATCATCTGTGCTGTAAATTCTCCTTGCAAAACCCTGCTTGCTCCCTTTCTTCTTTGCTGCTACCTATAGTGCACTTTTATATGTGGTAGCTTGTTGCCATGCTGCTGCTTGCCCTGAGTGACAGCCCTTGCTCTCAGTGTAGCTGCCCATGGCTGCTTTTCACTTGAATTTCATTGCTAGGTGATGTATTTTAAGCTTGTGGTCTCAGGCATCCATGAGACTCTCCTACCCACACTTACAGGGTTCTGCCTCTCTGCTTCTGGCTCTTGCATGGGCAGTGCTGGGTCACAAGAGGAGAGTTTAAAATATTCTTAGAGGGAATTGGTAAACTGTGAAAGCTGCAAAGACTGCTTTTGTCCTAAGCCTCTCTACAACTTCTCTTTGAATCAGAGTTTGCAAAAGCCCTTTCTGGTCTATAAAGTCTGTGAAATCGGGTTTTCCCTCTAGATGTGATCCCAGCTGGAGTCTATCTGTCCCTTTAAAAGCTGGTGTTTTGTTCCAAATTCCATGAGGTGTGTTACAGTTGACTTTTCTTTCAGAAAGGGCTTTATATCACTGTAGCTTGTATTCCCTTTGAGTCAGTTATAATCAGGAGCAGAATTTATGTGGAGCAGTAAATTATGATACTGTGTACAACCAGCTGAAATTTGCAATGGCTTATCCACGGAATTCTTCCTGTGAAAGCTGTTTTGTACTCCCTCCCTCCCTATTGCTCATTACTGCACCTCTGGAGTCTAATTTCAGACACGGAGAAAATGACTGAAAGAAGGGTGAAATAAAGTTCTCTACTGGAGTTAATGCTTTTATATCCACTAACTGTATAGCTGGCCTACTTGTTGACATAAAGGAAAATGTCAGGAGGAAACAAATAGCAAGTCCTGGCAGTTTAGCAGCACAGCAGCCCTGTGACAGCCCTGGAAAACTGCAATGGGTGTTGTAAGCTCCTTGCTTCCTCTCCTCCCAGCCCTGCCCCTTGCCCAAATTACACTGTCTATAATAAAACATTGCCCTTCTCAGTCTTGTGATTTGTTTTTTTATCTTATCTTAATTTTGATTTCACACTTAATTATGATCCATTTCCCTGCTGCCTTCTCTGCCCTGGAATGACTGTGGGTGTAGTGTCGCCTTCTGCAAAATACAAATGGAATTAATGTCAAATAAAATTGGGATAACAGAAAAGAGCTTTTAAAATAGATTTTTTCCTAACTTCTGTGCTTCAAATATTTGTTCTACTACTGGAAACAACTCAGTGGTTTTCTGCTTTTTAATCCAGAAGAGCTGCAAGCTTAATTTTGAATATGTTCATAATACTTTTGAATGTTTGGGATTTATTGGAGCAATTAATATATAATAATACCTAATGTATGTTTCATTTTAATGAATTTAAGCTGATTATTTGCAATATAGTGAATATTCTAATTGGATGTTGCTAATCAAGCATTCAGCTGTAACTGATTCAGCAGCCCTGGTAGGGCTGCAGGTACGGTCAGCCTTGTTTTGTTTTATTTGTTCTTCCGCTTTACATTTCATTGTCTTATAGGAGTTATCTAATTACAATATAATTGCAAACAAATCCAGCCATTTGAGAGCTTGAAAATGATCAACTGGATCAAAGCACAGTAACTGAGACCTGTTGTGTGCATGTGTATCATTGCATTGCTGCTCCTATTGAGATAATCTTGCTTAATTTAATTTTGTGGGAAATGTTTTACTGTTCACAACTGACTGCTTATCAATTTGAGCTGTGAGAAATAAAGACTGTGCCCTCAAGTCTATGGCACTGACAATGAGGATCATTATCAAGATGGCATATGATGATGTTGGTAAGCATGCACTGTCCTTGCAGAATGACAGAAAATTGAGTTTCTTCTACATGCTTTGCATGAGCCCAGAAGTAGCCCTGCTTATTTTTAAAACCTTGAATGTTTTCCCTCTTGTGAAATAATCACTTTCATTATTTTGGACGGTGTTGAATATCTACTTGTTAATACTGAACACAGTTGCTAGACTGTAGTAGTCAGAAAAAAATACCAAAAAGAAAAATCAGAAAAGGTGATAAATTCTGAATATTTATAGATATTTAAATATCTATAGTCAGCAAAATATTTAAATGCAATATACATACAGCACACAACTATGATAGTTTTAGCTAGATGTAGAGATGGAATATAATTCTGTTCGTCATATGTAGTAATTAGCACTGAGAAGGAGACAGTGAGTCTTTGCTTCAAGCTGTTGGTCTTGAGGAAAGTGTGAAAATCTCCACTCATCCATCATTAGCCACCACATCTTCAGTGAGGGTTTAGTATCACAGCATTCTATCTCTGTTGAAACACTAGTAATTCTTCAGCTTTGTTTATTCATGTTATCCTGCTGAGACTGGGGGGCAAATTTTGGGTTTTACTCCGTGGTCAGTTATTGAAATCCATCTGAGAACAGCCAGCCAGGATAACAAATACCCCAGCCTTGTGTTAATCTCATTAATGCATCAGTTCTTCAGTCCAGCATAGCAAGAGGGTTGTTTTGTCCACTTAACAGCAGAACATCAGCTCTGCTGTCTCTCCTAGAAGATGGTCATGCCCTCCTTGCACTCTAGAGAGCTCACATTCGCCCTGGGTGTTGTCCACCCACCTCTTTAGTGCCTGTGCCTCAGGGACAAGAGAGGCATTGCACCCACCCTTTGGGGCTCAGAAGCAGATCCCCTGGCTGGGAGTGGGCTCCCTGGCTTCTCCCTGGTGACTCTGCCTGGCTTTCTGAAGGATTCAAGCTAGCTCGTCTTCCAGGCCCTCAATAAGATGTACTTGCATCATTAAATTCCAATATTTTATGCATTTTCATTGGCTGATGTTAGTATTTATGAAGCACTTTCTATTCAGAAGTTAGGGCAACACAGAACACCTTTGGGAGCTACTGTGCTATTACTACCTTGCCTTTGAGATGAGAAGGTAAATTGACTTGCCAAAGGCCATGCAAAGTCTCTAAGGGAACCAGAAATATAGTATGGATCTATCACTGGGTCCCTTTTGCTATGCAGTAATACCTTTGCTTTAGATAGAATAAAAAAAAAATTGGAAATGAAAGGACAGGAACCATTAAAAAGTAATGCAAATGCAACCCATTTTTCTGGTGCAATTATCACAGAAGCAACCCCAAGAAAGCACTGTGCAGTGAGTTCCTTTCTATTAGTAAATTAATGCCTCTGCTGTGCCATCTGACTGCCTGCCAACTGAGTTTTGCTTAATGTTGAATGAGCCTGAGGCAGAAATAGTAAGTCCTGTGCCACTCGTGAAGCCAGCTTGGTTCTGTAACTGTATGTTTTTCATTTTTTTTCAGTGGTTTGGTCCAAAATAGTCTGCCTGTGGCACCTAGAAATTAGATGTTTGTGAGTATGATCCCACCTACACAGAGTGGGAACTGATTTTCAGTATCTGTGTTGCTAGGTTTTGGCAGGTTCATGTAGAAGAAAACAGCTTTGATCAGCAGAGAGAGATAAAGCATCCCTTGTATGTATTTATCAGTCAGGGATGTATACCCAAACCACAGCAAAGAAATGAAAGGATAATTGGTTTGAAAGTGTAAGTTTTCACCCTTAAAGCTGTTTGCCCTATTGGGTCAGTGCTTGGTCATTTACAGCTCTGAGATATTATAAAGTAGAAACATATGTTACAGGGAACAGCACCTGAAACATGAACTCCTTTTAAAGAACCAAGGTCTCACCTTCCACTACTTTCAAAACTCGCCTCTCATGTAAACCCTTGCAGCAGACATGAAACATCAGCAGTCTGAAAAGGAGCCATGCTAAGAAACACCAGACCTATAATGATATATTATTGATGTGTCTTCCCATTAAGTGCTCTCTAATCCCATTATGTTAGGATTGTACAGCTCGAGTGCGGTATTTTACAGTACTTAATGTGCATCACATAGTTGCATTACCCAAAGTGAAATTAGATAGGTAGGTAGTGCTTGCCTTGCTTTTGTTGTTAAAACAGAATCTGCACCTTGTTTGAATCTCTAGGAAGTGCTGTAGATCTAGAATCACTTGTTAGCTATGTTGCTTTTTGTCTTGCTTTTCAGTTTTGCCATTGTCCTTCCAGTTTCCATTTATGGCCTTTATAAAAGCTACAGCTGACATGCTCAACAAAATTTTTAGATCTCCAAACCCATCATGCCACTTCTTCAAATTTGCTTCGATTTCTTATCTTGCAAAGACTTCTGTTATTTTGTTAATTTTATTTCAAGACTCTTGATATGGCCTGCATTTCCAAATCAAGGTGCTTGAGGCTCAGAGACCTTACTTGGGTAAAATAACAGCTGCTCCTCTGCATGTTTCAAACTGGGATGCTTGTGGGTGCCACGGCTCTCAGGTGTTCTGGGTTCTTCTAGTGGGTGTTTTGGTGTACTTAGTGTTCCCTTCTGGGTATGAGAACAGCAAGTTGTGAATTGTTTTGTTGGGCACGTGGACATTCAGGCCCTGCTTATCAACATCCTCACCCAAGGCATGTTGAAATCTCTCAGCTGATTTGTTTCAGTGGGATCACAACAGAATTGCAGGTGATATAGACTTTCAGAAGGCAGTTCATAACATAAGTGAGGTTTTTAGGCTGCTGATTTCCTAAGTGTGACCCTTAACTTGGGCATGGGAAATCCAAGTCACAAGACCTGTAACTTGTATTAATATAGCAAAATGGAGATTGATAGATTGATGTTGGCACACCTTTTAGCTGCCCTGTCATGACTTGACCAGCTGTGACACAAGCAGTAATAATTTCTGGACTCCTTCTAATTTTAGAGTCATTATTTTTTTGTATTTTGGTAGAATTTTATTTGATTGTGTGTGGAATTGTTTCAGCATATCTGAAGACTTCCAGATATATCTTTGGACCAGAGAGGAGCTGGATGACACATCTGAGATGTCTTAAAGCATTGACAACTGGTCAGTGACAGCAAGATCAAGGGTGAAAGAGCAAAAAAAGCTCCACAAACAGTTCTGTTTCTCTTTTTAAAGTGAAAACATCCTGTAGTGGCTGTGTGTTAGAGGCAGTCATGGCCAGTGATGAGCTGAGGTTAGAGAAGTAGAAGGAAGGTGGATTTGCACTGTTTCCATTACCACCATCTCCACTGTGCACATCGTGACACTGCATGTTGTGACACAGTGCTGTCACCAGCCTGCTGATTCTCTCCTGTGGTTATTGTAGCCAAACACAGCAGCAAACCCTACTGGTACCTGTTCCATCGTAGTGGGAGCTGAGCTGGAGGTCACTGATGGCTGAGGCACATGTTCCTGGTCTTATCCAGCTTCTTTCTCCAAGCTTTGTGCTCTTACATAGCTAAACTGTCCTTTGATGGAGAATCAGTGCAGCAGGAACATAACAATAGCAGCAATAACAACAAACTTTCATAGCTTCTGTTTCTGTGAACCCTGTGTAGGGACTCCTGCTTACTGCCCTTTACTGAGATGTCTCAAAACTTCAGATGTGTTTAGGCAAAAGTGTCTGTGCCTGCTGGGATGGTAAGTGACTAAGGAAGGGAGGTGGATAGAGCTGGGAGAAGAGTTGGCGTTGCATCTGTTGTAACCAGGGAAGGGAGAGGTGCTTCTCTCTCTGCTGCTATTTCACAGTTCCCAGTTTCTCAGCAGTGATAGCCAGGAGTAAGCCTGATTTTTCTGTATTCCAGTGTGCTGGGAAGCACAATAGAGCTAAGGGTGTTTTTGCTAGTGGGGCAGACATTTAGTTACTAATGGTTGTAGCCTGGCATGCCTGGCAGTGTGGTTTTGTTTTTTTTCCCCTAGCTTAGTTTAGTCTTCTCCCAACTAAAAAATTTAGACAGAAGGAGTTTTCGCTCTGTGTGGGAACTTGGGTCATCCATAGGGATAAATAATTAACTCTTGTGGTTTAGTCAATAATTTCTGTTTTGTCTGGCATGATCCTGGGGAAAATAAGAGTGTGCTTTTCATTTCCCACTACCTTTAAAAACAATCTCCCTACCCCTGTATTTAATCTGCATTGCCTGAATGTTAATCAGGGTTTATTCCCAGGTAAGTGTTAAGAATTCATGTCTGTGTTTTGGATTTGCATGGTGTGGTTTCTTTTTATTTTTACAGCTAGTAGTTCTCTGAACTTGACTATGAAAGATAAAAACCCTTAAAATTCAATGTGTCTCAGGTTATCGTTGCCTCTATTTCTGCACTAGTGCTGTTCTTACTCTTTATTCCCGTCAGAACTCAGTAAAGTCTGGTTCCAATTTGTGCTTTTTCAGAGAATGGACCTATTCTTTCTGGCAACTTTAAGTAACTTTGATTGTTCAGTCTTTGTATTGGCTTGATTGTGTTCCATAGCAGTGTCATAGTTTCTGTAATTTTCTTTCTTTTTAATAGTAGAATGACCAGAACAGTCAGAGCAACTTTTCAGAAGACTAGAATGAGTCTGTGAGGTGTGTGAATTGAAATACCAGAGGACCTGATATTATTTTTTTCAACATCTTCGTACCATGTTAAGAGATGATGAGTAGCTGGATCTGGAGATATTCTAAACCAAGTAATCTGCTTAGAGAATGTGGAATATGGGAAAAAGAAGCATTATTTTAAAAAAAAAAAATCACTTAATCCTGGCTGGGTTTTTTTTTTTGTTTGGTTTTTTTTGGGTTTTTTTTGTCAACAGCTGCTTAAAAATCTGTTTATTCATTATGTTTCCCATCTAAGTTGAAAACATATCTTTATTTTAAAATAAAGTTAGATTCAAGGTGTTAAACTGTATTTTAAGCTGGAGCAAGTGGGATTTAAAAGAAACGATTTTCCAATTAGGCAGTTGAGTCTGCAAATATCTGTGCAGGTACCTGCCTGTGCACATGAGGTTGTCTGTAGACAGATTGGTCTGCTTATTTGACTGTGTTTCTGCCTTCTTTCTGAGCTGCCACTTGAAATATCTGCTCTCCTTCAAAAATTGGAACAAAATCTTAGCTCTCTAGCTTGTTTTATCAGCTTCTCCTAGGCAGATAACATAGTGAGCTCAAGAGGGGATCATATTGCTAAATAATTCAGTTTAGTTTATAGTCTGAGCTGCTTAGGCAGTGTGACAACAAAGTTAAAAACATTAAAACATCTAAGAAATAAAACACTGAAGATGAAAGTTTCTGAGATACCCATGATTTAATGCTGTTTATGTGCTTATTTTTTCTCAGATAAAAATGTGTTCAGTTCTTTTGAAAGACACAAAGGCTTAAACAAGTCTGATTCCTCAAGTGGGGGATTCACTTGTACTTTTTTAATTAAAAAGAGTGCCTGGCCTTCAGTTGATTCAACAGTACAAGTAAAGAAGTCTGCTGGAAAGCCAAAAAAAAAAAAGGAAAAAAGTTATCAGTGAGTCTTTCACATTTGACCAAAATTATTTTTTAGAGTAACATGTTTCCTTCAGAAATCTGGATGTTAGGCTGTCATAATTTTGTACTTGATTTGAAAAGGGAGCTGTTGATGCAGAACAAAATGAAACCTCTTCAGCAGCTACATTGTCAATTTCTGTCTTAGTTTAGCCCCAGCTGGCAATAAAATACCAACCTCACACCCATCTCATGGTGGGGTGGAGAGAACAATCAGAAAAATATGTGGGTGGAGATAATATAGTTATAATTTGAATAATGTGAAATATAATAATAGTCGTAATAAAGGGGAAAAGAGAGGAATAAAACTCTCTGAGAGGGTAAGCACTGCTCAGCAACAGCCAAAACATCAGGGGGTTGTCCAACAGCATTCTTATCCCAAATCCCCAAAACACAGCACTGTACCAGCTACTAGGAAGAAAACTCACTGTATCTCAGCCAGAACCAGTTTTAGTCACCACAATATAAGAAAGATATTAAACTATTAGAAAGTGTCCAAAGGCAACCAAGATGGAGAAGGGTCTGGAGGGGAAGCCCTGTGAGGAGTGGCTGATGGCACTGGGTTTGTTCAGCCTGGAGGAGACTGAGGAGAGACCTCACTGCAGTCACAACTTCCTCCTGAGGGGAAGACAAAGGGCAGGCACTGATCTCTGCTCTGTGGTGACAGTGACAGGAACCAAGGTAATGGCCTAAACCTGTGTCAGGGGAGGTTTAGGTTGGATATCAGGAAAAGGTTCTTCACCAGAGGGTGGCTGAGCACTGGAACAGCTCCCCAGGGCAGGGGTCACAGCACCAGCCTGGCAGAGCTCAAGAAGTGTTCAGACAATGCTTTTAGGCACATGGAGTGACTCTTGGGAATGGTTCTTTGTAGTGCTAGGAGTGGGACTTCATGATCCTTTCGTGTCCCTGCCAACCCATCCTATTCTGTGATTCAATTTGTTATGCCAGAGTAAAAAAGAAAAGTAAACCTGGGATTTTTATCTATAGACAACTGTCCAGAAATACTTGCGCCTTCCATGTTATGAACAGCTGGCACAGAGGCATACAGCAGTAAACCTTTTAAGGAATGCTGGATTGGTATCAGCTCAAAGAGAATGTGTCAACTACTTGGGACAGGATTGGATGTGCACTTGTCTAATTATCTTGGACAGCAGTGAAAGCCATGATCTGATCCTACCTGTTGACAGACAGCAGGATAGACTTAGGCAGGCATAGCATCTAGACAGGTCTTACAGAGATGGGAAGTCTCACAAACATTAAATTTAAATGCCTGTTGCTTGTGTCTTCAACCCACCTTCAGTGGATGCTTTGACAAGTAGCCTTCAAAGCTGTCTGAGGACAAAAAAGCAAATGTTTCAGAAGTACTTGAAATATAATTTCAAATATTACTTCACAAATACTAGTTTGTGTTCTTTCAATCTAAAGAAATTCTGTTAATGGAACACTTAAGGCTGTGAATCCTTCAAGGATGTTTTTATAAGCACATTTTAACACGGAGAGAAATAAACTCCAGGTTCTCAGGTAGCTGAAACAGAAAGTCTGCAAAGATGGACAAGAAGCAGAGATATTGAAATGAATATTTTATATTGGCAGGAAATCAGAATTTACCCAGTTTGCTTCTCAGAAATTGATCTGAAATGTTTCACAACTCTTTTGCCACCAAATAAGTGTTCTTCCTTAACCCTGAGAGTATGCCATGTATGAATCTTCCAAATGTGTTGCTAGCGTTCTGATGCTTTTGAGAATTGCCCTGGTGAGCATCAACTTGCTCTGAAGAAAATAGTGTTTATTTAATGAGGGATGTGTAGGAGGTTTGGATTTTAAAACCCAAACCAAACAACAACCTATTAGAGGAGAATCAGTATGTTTCTTGCTTTGTAATCTGGTAGAGGTTTATAAAAAATAGTCATAAACTGCATTTATGGACTTGATGTAATTTGCTTTGGCCTTCTTGATGATATTTGAACTGCTTGATTTGTTGGACTGCTTGTTTAGAAAGTTAGAAAGATTTCATCCCAAATAAGGAATGAATTGATACAATAAAAAGCAAATTGGATAACTCTGTGCTCTGTCACTCCAGGCTAATATATCACATCAGAAAACCCTGTTTCACCCAAGGTGAAAGTGGGGGAAGGCAAGTTGATGACAAATAACAAAGTACTGATATTGCTGGAGACCTGACAGCTATGACTGAAGGTCATTACCATGACATTATCATTATCTGGGAAGGATTAAATTAAGTCCAGAACTAATTATATTGTCCTTTCCAGAAATAGTCCAGAAATACTTCTGGTAAATGTCAAAAAATACAGTTCAATATTTTGATGTTTGGACCTTGACACTCAATAAGGGGTGTGTGTGTTTGTGTAATCACAGTATAAGAAGTGGAAAGGAAGCCAGTAAAAATGAGCAGTATTGGAATATTTCATAGTCTTCAATCTACACATGCCAATAAAACTCAACTGGATAGACACAGGCAGGTACTGCAGTCCCACACCTTGTATCTTCATCGTTTTGAGAGGGGAAATAATTGATTTTACCTCTTCTGCCAAAGCTAATTTTTCCAACTTCCAAGACTTACTTTCATATATCCTTTCTTTCCAACTTGCTGCAGTTAAAGTACTTTGAAAAATATTTATCTTCAAAACATGTCAGGCAGGTGTCATTTTGTCATCCATCCTTTCAACTGTCATTTTTCAACCTCTTTTGTATATGTATTTCTCCTTTTTCTGTGTGCATATTTGTGTGCTTTTTCTTGTATATTCAGTATTTTTATGCTATGCCTATTCCCATCTTGATTATTTGCTCTACTTTCCTGTTACCTACATTGGTCTTTTCTCAGTGTTACTGCCTTTATTGCTACTTGCCAGAAGCATAGCTGAATTTATCTTTGAACAATTTCATTTCTTTTCTGTTGCTCTTCCTGTCTTGCTTTATACCTTCACATTTCTTTTGGCTTTACTCTGCCCACAGTGTGTTGTGCTGAAATACAACATCTTTCTTTACCTCTAGTTTAGTTTCAGTTTATTTATGGATACAAACACAAGTATATTACAGGTGTTGCTTAAAAGTTACCCCATCTGTTCATCTTAGCAATGGGATTTCTGGGATTTAAGCCCAATTTACTTTCTAAGGAAGTGCCTTGCAGAGATGCCTCAGTTATTCTTGTAGTCATCAAGCTGGGTGGCAGTCAAGGCAGGTTTGTGCTTTTTCCTATTTCTAGTCAAGTTTATGCCTCTCTTCTCTCACTTTGTGCCCTTCTGTGAAATCCTTGCTATCATTTTCAGTTCTCTCTTTTTTTTTATTCAGTCTCTAGCTGAAACTTGTATTTGTATTTTTGTGTTTGGACATGTCTTTATTTTTTTTATGTGAATAAGAAGCATTTGCGGGCAGGACTGTACACAGAAAAGGTGAACACATGGCTCCTCTGCTTTTGGTCCTGGGCTTAGAGACCAATGAAGTTGTGCTGGGGAAGATTGGTGAGGAATGAGTAAGGAAGTGTGGAAGTACAGTGGGAATGGGAAATAGTGAATGGCTCTGTGTTTTATATCCTCAGAAGAGTGTTCTCTGATATCACTGTGGGCCACTAGGTACCCAACCATCCTCTGAGGGAAGAGCTTTTTCCTGATATCCAACTGAAACCTCCCCTGACACAGGTTCAGGCCATTCCCTTCGCTCCTGTCACTGTCACCACAGAGCAGAGATCAGTGCCTGCCCTTTGTCTTCCCCTCAGGAGGAAGTTGTGGCTGCAGTGAGGTCTCTCCTCAGTCTCCTCCAGGCTGAACAAACCCAGTGCCCTCAGCCACTCCTCATATGGCTTCACCTCAAAGACCTTCATCATCCTCATTGCCCTCCTTTGGATGTTCTTTAACAGCTTCATGTCTTTTTTATACCATGGCACCCCAAACTGCCCCCAGCCCTGGAGGTGAGGCTGCCCCAGCCCAGAGCAGAGCAGGACAATCCCTCCCTTGCCCTTCTGGCCATGCTGTCCCTGATGCCCCCAGGACACGCTTGGCCCTCCTGGCTGCCAGGGCACTGCTGGGTCAGGTTCAAATTGCCCTTGATCAGGACCCTAAAGTCCCTTTCCACAGTACTGCATTCCAGTATCTCACTCCCCAGTCTGTCTGTGCATCCCAGGTTGCCCTGTCCCAGCTGCAGAATCCAGCACTTCCCCTTGTTGAACTTCATATAGTTGGTTTATAAAACTTTGTTTAAACTTGTAATTCGCTTACAAACATGAAGGATGAAGAAGAGAAGAGAAAAAGCAAATACTCTTCACTTTAAAACAGTAATATTGACAACTCCCTAGTATTCTTCATCTCTGAAATTCCGTGCTTTGATTATTGTCTATGGGAAAACAACCTGTGTGCTGAGCTGACTCTCAGTATCACCAGTCTTGGGGTTCTGATGCCCACAGTGAAGATCTTATGCAGTTCTTTAATGGATTTCTTCAGATGAAAATCTAGTTAGTTACCCAATATTGTGAAATCAAAAGCTTCCTATAATTTCATGCTCTTAATCAAACAGGCACTTCTTCTTTGACCTTAAGAGATATAGAGATGGGGAAAAAGAAAGCAAAATGCAAGCCCACTCTGTCACTGTGAATCTTGTGCCTCGTTCCTATGACAAAAGCCAGTAGCAGCTGCTGTTCAGTGACTGACACAGGAGAAGCCAAAGCCTGCATGCCCTGTAGCATCTCTGGAAATGTCTATGGGATGTGGGGATTCTTTGCATCTCCTCTGGACCTCAGTGGTGTTTTGGAGGCTGTATCTTTCTGGGCTATATGTCCTCTGTGTTTGCAGGGTTTAAATGTTTAGATCCACCTGAGGCTGTAAGAATTGCTTCACTACAAAGTGCTGCTTGGAGTAACAGGAGATACAGTATTATCCTATGGCTTTTCCATGCTTTTTGTTTTGTTTTGCACTCAAGCACGTTCATTTTTACTGGAGTGTTGTCTTTACCTTTTGGATAGGTTGCTGTCTTGCTGCACTATTGCATATTTACTTTTTTCTCAACCCTTGCTTCTATCCTTCTCTGTCATGTTAATATCTGTCATAATTTTACTCCAAGTGTATTTCATGAGTTATGTGTCTGTGTATACATGCATTTTTCAATCTGTAAAGATTTGCTCAAATAGCTAAAGAAACTCTGCTGATTGTTGAACATATTAGACTTCTTTTGTCTTTCAGTTTGCCCCATTCAACTCTAAACAATGTTCCTTACTAAGTGTTCGTGAAGTTCTTAGTGCAGAGGGATTGGAGACCTTAATTATGTGATGTTCTTGTCCAATGAAGAATAATTTAGTTAAGCAAGTATTTTTTTTTAATCACTGCAAACACCAGGAGTATGCTACATTAAGCTCCTTAAAGTTGTTT
Source organism: Rhabdornis inornatus (assembly GCA_013397075.1). Classification (NCBI taxonomy): domain Eukaryota; kingdom Metazoa; phylum Chordata; class Aves; order Passeriformes; family Rhabdornithidae; genus Rhabdornis; species Rhabdornis inornatus. The sequence continues at coordinate 216,857 of VWZS01006216.1, forward strand.
TTCTTTATTGTATATAAAAAACTCCCCCACCTATTTTGTAGTCAAATTATGTGTTTGTTCTAGAACAGCAAGACATATTTTTATGCTTGATTGTTTGTATACCTTTCAAATAATATTGCTTGTATGCCTAATGTAAGCCTTCTCTATGCTGGTGCACAGTTAACTTATGCTTAATTTATAGTCTTGGTCAATTTAAAAACAGACAAAAAAATAAACAGTAGAAAACAACCCTGAGCAGTCTCATTAAGCTGGTGAAAGACGAGATGAAAAAGTCAGCAATCCTTTGCCAGAAAATCTTGAAGATTCAAGCCCAGTCCCAGCAGAGTCTGGTTTCTTTTGGCTTTATCAGTCTCAGTCACTTTCTTTCCCAGCAGAAATGTGTTTGCTTCAGCTCCAGCACTGCCCTAAGTCCTCAGGAATAATTATACCAGTGTTGTATAAAATGTGGGGAGGCTGGAAGGAACCAGTTAGATAAATGTGGATGTTTTCAGTGGGTTTTAAATATTTAACAAATTATTTTTGCAATAAAGCAAGAAAAAACCCAAGCCTGTCCTTTCAAATGTTGTAATGAAACTTAATGTTTTTGCATAATAAAGGATATTGTACAAAAATTGCAATGACATTATCAAGTACAGTGTATTATTTTTTTTTCCATTATTATGTGAATTTGAGTCCATTTACTTTCCTAATTGTATTTTGCAGTCTTCATTGATCGACCACAGCAATAAAGCAAACCCTAGTTAAATGATGTGGGCAAAAAACTTTTAATTACCTCTTTTAGAATAATTTCTAATTTGTAATTTTATGGGTTTTTTTCAATGTTTATCTTCTTTTGAAGTCTTGGTAGGTGTTAATATTTGTAAATTTAGGGTTATTAAATACCTAAAATAATTTATTTTGAGAAAAGTAAATGGGACTTAGTCCTTAATATAATTTGGATTTCAATGAAAAAAAAAAAAAACAAAACCCTCCAGAGTTGGAAATGTAGTATTTACAAGAAACACTTAGGAAAATTGGGTTCTTAATCATCATATTTATGATCTGCTGGGAGAGGAATTCTTATTCCTCCCTGACCTAGCATCATGCCGTTGTCCTTGTTTTCAACTGATGTTAAGGGAAGTTTAAGTTCTCTGGTACCTTCAAGAAATGCTCAGCATCTCACAGAAGAACACCATGTAAAAACAAGTGTTACCTGGTTACATGACTTTTTATAAGCTTTTTCATGTTTCTTCCTATTTGAATATGTTTATTTTGCAATTCACTCTTAGTCACAAATGTCTGTATATTCCTTCTCCTGAGCTCAGTCTGCCTGTTTTGGGAATTTAAACTGTGGTCTGCACATCACTGTACATTATTATGTAATGTGTGCAATAACTGTGGCAAAATGATGAAGTTCAGTTCAGCAGAGTTTTAGTTCAGCTGAATTCTCTGCTGTCTGTTCTTTAAAATGCAATTTTGACGAAGGCTATCTGACTTTGAGATAACAAAATATTTTTAAGTCTCCACTTGAGGAAGCATGTAAATACTACCTGAAATTTCAAATTAATGTAATTTCTTCAACTATTAGAGAAGTTTCTTTAGCTGCCAATCCAAAGGAAGGATAATAAGTACCAATGGGGGGGGGAAAAGTGTGAATCATTTAACATGCACTTTCCATCTCCAGGAGGAGATACACCTGCTGCCTGATATTCATGGGATCTCTCATTATGCTCACAGATCCATTACAGAGTGCGGTTCTCAAACACCCATCCTCAAAAATCCCGTAACTTCTGGATAACAAGTTATATGTAATGTAGATTTTATTTTTGCTTTTTTTTTTTTTAATTGGACAAAATGAAAGCAAAAAGCTATTGAGAGGTAGGAACAGCTCTATTTTCTCTCAGAGGAAAGAATACACTGTGAGTGGCAGCTTTTGACCTGGTAAGGCTTTGACCTTTCTTATGATGGAAATTTTTACACAAAAGGGTGATGATGATGATGCTACTGGAAACTTGAGTTGGATTTCAAGGTATCAATTAAAATATCACAATTTCCCAATCGTTGTTTCTCCTGTGTGTGTGTGTGTTTCAAGTATCTTGGAAATATGTGGGAAAGAAACTTTGACTGGGACAAGCTAAAGAGTGGTATATTAGATACATTCAGGCTTCTGTAATCGAAGTGGCAAGAGATGGCCACAATGAGAAGTGAATACATCAGAGTATCTGTCATGGTTTTGATTTGTCAATTAAGATATACTCATTTTCTGTTGTGAGACAGAACCAGGAGCAGAAGCAAGGCAGGCCTAAAACTTAGGAGGGTATACAAGAAATTTATTAACTACACAAGGGGGAAAAAAAAATTCAGAATAAGATTGTCAGACCATTCTTTCCTTCCCTTTTTCAACCTTCATAACAACAGAACAAACATACAAAAAAACTGCTTCAATTAATTCCCAACTCAAACAGTCCTTTCTTCCGCCCACTTTGGAGTGAGAAGCTTCCTCTTGTTCGGCTATAGGGATTTTTTCCACAAGAAAGTAGAAAACAGTCTTCTCGTGGTTTCACTTTCACGATTCTGCATCCGCCCGGTATCTGCAGTCGTGGCACTCCTCCCAACTCCACAGCCTTCCCAAAGCTGTACTTGTGGGTCAATGGTCAAAATACATGGGGTATTACTTTTAAGAATGAAATGTTCCAAAGCAAAGGTTCTCTTCGTCTCTTTTTCTCTGTTCATGCTTCATTCTCTGAAAACCGAGACTCCCCTTCTTTCCTCGGGACAACGGATTCTCAACACAAGTGCTTTTGGTCAAATGATTTATCAAATGGAACATTTCCAACCCCCCCCCCATGTCTTTTTCCATGGTTTATAGGAATATTCAGTACATCAGTTCATCCCTACAATCTTACAAAAGGATTTTCAGCCATTTTCACAGCGTCTCCTCATCCTCCTTCCATCAAAAAAACTTAAGACTTAGCTTTTGCTTCACTGACTTCAGAGTATCTCCTTTTTCCTTTCCACTCCAGGGAGGATTGAAAAAGTCCGCAAGTCTCATCTGAACATTAAAAGAGTTAAGATTTTTGCACAGAGAAAAGAAAAAAAAAACCAAGGCCACAGTGCTGGAGCTTTGCCAGGATCTCAGAAACCAGCCACGCTGGGGAAGGGGGGGGAAGCGGCTGGGATTTTTATATTAGTTTGAGTCTCTCTGGTCACTGTCCATGGCCACCCCCCTTCTCTCTCTCTCTGCCAGGACATGCCAGCTCCCCAGACAGGGGGCCCGGCCCGGCCCCCCTGCCAGGCCCACAGGCCTGCAGCGGAGCCAGGCCAGGGCCCTGTTACCTGCACTGCTGCTGGAAAAGCCAAGAGAGCTCAGTTCCGGATTACCTCCTTCAAAATGTGTGTTCACGGGGCGAACTAACTTCCTTCAATTGGTTTTTCACGCTGTCAATAATCAAACCAGCTTCCAATTGGTCACTATCCACTCCCAGGGGAGTACTCACAGAGAAAACTCCTCTTTGAGTTTTTCCTCTCCAGGTCAAACTACGACAGTATCCAAGGTTTAAACTGGTGGTGTGGTTGTTGCATGGGCTGAAGAGTTTCTGTCACAGGAGAGCAGGGAGGTGGGTACCCCTGAGAGGTGACTACAGCTGATCTACAGGGATGTTTTTATCTTTAACCCAGTCTGTGCTCAGGGATGGAGCCAGTCTTTATAGTGCAGTTATAATACTGCTCTACAGACTTCTGCAGAAAATGAAGTCTCCAGTATATTTACAAGCTGGTGCTGGTGCTTTCAACACAGTAACTCTAGGAGAATGCCTTTGAGTAGAATCATAGACGTCGGCAAAAATGGAACTGCACAACTTTTCATTCAAGGGCTAGAAAAAATTCCTGTTGGATTCTATGGCAGAAAAAGTAATGTTGAATCAAACCTGGATTTGTGGTCTCGTGCAGTTAACCACCAGATATTTTACTTTTTACATTTGATGTTTTGAATATTGTAAATTGAATTCACTTCAACAGTTGTCTCCACTGAGAAATGCCCTTGTATCTGTCAAAACTTAATTCTTTAAAAATATTAACAGCCCCTCCCAGTGGGGGTTCTTTAAAGTGTCAAATGCCAAATTCTACTATTTCTTCATATAGAAAGTTATTTCTAAATTGATATTAGCTTCCTGCCTCTTTATTATTAAGTTTAATGTAGCTGTTACCATGCTAGAGCCACCGGTAATCTCTGCTTTGCCATTGCTTTCTTTATGATTCTCTTTCATTACTGCAGTTCTCTTCATTAATTCTGATTATATTTTATATTTGCAAAAATATGTTTGTAATCTACCTTATTTATCTGCCTGCAAAATTAGTTTGTTCTGCACTTAAGAAATTAATGGTGGCTACAAGCAAGAAGTGCTGCCTTGCAGTCTGGTGCGCCTTCAGCTCAGCTTTCAACTCCAAGTTGACACTTTTCCTTTTCCGTGCTAATGTGGCTTTTTATGAGGCTTTGTACTAATTAAGCAAGTGAGATGTAACTTTTAAGAGTTTACTTAGGTAGGGAGGAAGATGGTGGACCTTTGTATCCATGGATACTCTCTTGTCCAGGGACTCTGCTCAAGATAACGTCGGAATTGAAAGTCAACACATCTCATCTGCACTATCATTACTGAAGTGTTTGCAAAGACATGATCACTGTTAATTTAGAAGATTTAATTTAAAATGGAGGAATTAAGGTTCAAAAGCCATATTTAGTGAATAAATTGCTTTAGAAGAGGTGAGGGCTTTCTCAATCTTGACGAGGCAATTTCACCACAATTTAAAAAGAGGCCAGCTAAATTTCCATGTACATTACAGGGCATGGACATTAGAGTATTTGAAAAAGATAAGTGCTTGAAATCTATTGGGAAGAGGACCATAAACTGTACTGTAATTTGAGGCCCTAAATTTAGGGCACTCAAATTAAAGCTGACTTTGTTACCAAAAATAGCAATTGTATTACAAATCTGTTTCATATACTACAAGTATGCCACTTTATTTCTGGTAGACCAGTTTTAAAGAAAAAAAAAATCAGTTTTTGTTTGGCTGTTGGGAAGCGAGGACAGAAATCCTTAGGCCTTTAAAGCCTTCTCTTTGTGTGTAAAATCCCCTTTTTCAACAAAATATTGCATTTCTTGTTATAAAATTCTGGAGATTGAAATAAGACTTATTGTATGAACTTCAAATTTCAGACCAGGTCAGACTGGGAGAATATATGAATGGAAGAAAATAGAAAGTAAGATTTTTGTCAGTAATACAGTGTATATAGATTTGAAAATGAGATGTATCTTCCAAAAGGATTTGAAAACTATCCCTGGGTTCTTCAAGCATAAGCCTCCAATGCCACCATGTATTCTCTGTTTCATAACAGGGCAAATTGATTTTTCCGTAAAGTAGCTTGTTTTATTTGTCTGGAGACCAGTTTTTACTTCTATAGTCTAACCTAGAAAAAAGAATCTATTTTCAGAGGTGCCAGTAATAAAAGGTACTAGAAATGTAGCTGGTTTGATAAAGCAACATGCAGTGAAATCTGTCTGTATACAATCTGTCTCTGACACTTGTAAAAGGGTGGGAGTTACAGAATTAATGTTAATGAGACCTGTGGTTTTTATAGCACTGACTTGATGAACTGAGAGCTTTTCTCCCCTAGGTTTGTTCCTCACCAGCGGCTTTGGGTGACAAGGTCATAGGATTGTTCTGCTGATATGCTTTTCTGTGTTCATTAATTTAGATTGTTTTATAACTTCTATTTTTTATATTTGTTTTTGTAGTTTCTTACTTTTTCTGGAAAAAAAAGGGTTTTTTATAGTTTGTTTTGTGAGGTAAATTTCACTAATTTCACTTTTGAAATGGATAACTTTAAGTTTTAACAAAGTGAAACTAGAAGCATGAGATGAAACTGCGTAGCAAAACTATTGTTTTAAAAACCAAGCAAATTCTACAGCTGACTTACTACAGTCTTTTAATATGAATAGTGAAGCACCATCACCTGAGTAATGTTAAGGTCCTGAAAAAGAACTGGGGAGTGGTCTTACATGAAAACTTTGCCAAAGCCTGAGGGAAGGTGGAAAACAGAGGTAGATGTCTAGAGCTTGTGCAGCAGAAGTGACCTGTGCTTGTATGATGCCATATTTGCATAGGGGTTGCAAGAATGCATACGGATTGCTTCTGGAATATCTGAACAATGAAGGGAATTTAATCCCATGACCCATGTACTCAAAAGTGTACACAGTCCTAGGGAGCCGGTCCTTACTCAGAGCAGCCGTGGTATTTGTATTTATACTCCTGTCTTTGCCTGTTGATTTGCACTTTTATTTTATTTATCTCACTTACTTGCTTCCAGCTCTGGATGAAACTTATTTCTCTTCTTTGAGGGTGTGATGGCTGCCATAGAGGAGGGGATGAGTGCCCACACTGACCTGAATGGAGGGAGTCACAGGCTGGAGTCCCTGTGGGAAGTGGGGAGCTGAAGTTCCCTAATGAAGGTTTTCTAACAGTATGAAGCAGGCTTTTAAAAAGAAAGGAACTGCAAGGCTTTTTTGTGTGTGGATCCTAGTTTTCCCAGTATGTTAGGCAGGCTCAGAGTCTAGTGCAATTAGCAGGCTGAGCCTGGAGAACACCATTGTGATGGAAAGAAGCATTTGTATGGATTCACCTTGAGAGAATGGAATCTTGATTTCTTCTGTGATACTCTCAGATCATGTTCTCCTTCTGAAGGTGTCTAATGTACAGTGAATTTACAGAAAATGTTCTAATGCACTTGAGTTCTTGGTAATGGACCTTACCCCGTGGTTTTCAAGTATAATATGTAAAACTTGGAAACACTATATAACTAATACACTGCAGTACCTTATCCTCTTTTTGCCGCTTATAATACACTTACTGTTGCACCAATGCAAGAATATAAAAGTATGATGTCATTTTTACAGTGGCATAAATGGACTCCCAATTCTTTCTTCGTGACCTGTTTGGCCTTCAGTTTCTCTCTGATAGCCAGGAGGGCTTTCTTATGTGTGTTTTTTTTTTTTTAATATTAATGAAATTACTTCAGACCTAATTGTCAGACATAGGTTGCAAAATCATTCAATTTATTGCAAGCAATTTCACAGAGATAAATCCAATGCTTAAATGAGTCAATAACTTTGACGGAAGCTCTTATATAAAAGTTTCACATTTTTCTGTAAAACAAACCAATAGTCTTGTACATGTACAACATTTTGATTGCATGTGACAGACCTACAAAAGCTGTACCTCTGAAAGGAATTGTTTAGTTTTTCATTATGCTAAATATTATGATATTTAAAAATAAAAAGAAAATAGCTTCTCTGGACATTAAAAAAAGATAGTAACAAACCTGGTTACTCTTTTTTTTTAACCTGAAAGTGGAATAATGTTGTTTAGTTTCCTTTTAAGCCTAAGTTTACATAGTTGTTTGTACCAGTATGTTTTGAGCTTATATTTGGAAACATCCAGATAAAGTTCTGTAGGGACCATGTACTTTTATTAATTACCAATTACTCTAGCATCGCCATTGTTTGTGTATTTGTGAAAATAAAATGGAATCTCCAGCATGAAAATCCTTCACTGGTGTAATTTAGTACAAGGAGCTAGAAAATGCTGCTCCAAAATGGGATAAACCCATAGGAAATGTCTTGAAGATAAATGATGGGATTGTTCTGGTCAGTAAGTATATTCTGCACATAAAGGACAATAAAGACCATAATCCACTTTGGCTGGTTTTATCCAGTTTGAGGCAATTCATTAAGCAAAAACATCTAAATACTGTTTAATTGGAAGCAAATGAAAGCTTAAAGTAACTGTAGATTTCTTTGCCCAAATTGCCCTGTGAGGTGAGACAATGATTTACTAAAGGATGGTGCCAAGCCTTTTTCTTCCTGCGGCGTGTTTAGGGCTTAAGTTCCACTTCTGAGACCCGTTTTAAATTTATTGTTAGCACAAGGCACTCTGCCTGAGTAAAAGTGAAGGAAAAAATTAAATTTGGACTGCTTTGGAACTTTATGGCAAAATCAGTAGTCAAACAATAAATGAAATATCTTTTTTAAAAAAAACTAAGCTCTTTGGATTTCCCATAAACTAACATTTGTTTCTTTCTATTGAGCATGACATGGCAAATAGACCAGCAGCTTTCAGAGCATTGCTTTTATGAAGATCTAATGGTCTAATGAATAAGTAATATGCCATCTTGTAAAGCTACTGCCTGTTCATAATGCATCCATATTACAGTAACAGATTGTAAATTAAGAAATATGTTGTTTCTTTATCTTCTGTCTGTTTGTGGTTGTCCCATAAGGATAACTGATGGTTCTTCATATCAGGCTTCAGTCATTTGGTAGAAGTGGCTGTTTGGCAGGAGTACATGTCCTTAGGATACCTTGGGCCTACTGTGATATGAGAGTATTTCTCTGTATTAACACTGAGTTCATCTAGGAAAAAAAAAAATCATGGGCATTTAATTCGAGTAATGTTCTGTAGAAAAAATTAACTGGTTAATTAATACAGTTCTTATGTCTATAGTCAGATTATTTGTTTCAGAGTTTGAATTGCTAATTTTTCTTGAAAATAAATTGGAGATCAATAAAAATGGGTAAATAGCTGAAAATAATTAACTGCACTCATAAACAGTAGAAAGTGTTTGTCCTGTTGCTCTGTCAAAGTCTACCATTCCTGACAAAGTCATCCTCTGCATCTGCTTGAAAACATAATGATCATATACATTAATAAGGTGCAAATGAAGCATGTTAAGATCACTCCTTAAAGCAGAGCTCAGATTTGAGAGTGGGACATAATGCTTATTTTGTATTTCAAAAAAGGGGGAACAGAAATGTTATTGGTTTACCTCACGCACTTACTTGTGATGTCTTTTAAATTATTCTTGTGTTTACTGTATTGTCTAATTATGAATGGATCACTCAAGAAATACAGTGTTACTTCTCTTAGACCTTTATCCTATAAACATTAAACTTTTAAAACAATATTTTAAATCTACTTCTTTCAGTTTTCTCACTCTGAAGAGTTTATCTTGGGGAGATGGGGTAGCAGTAATCCTTAAAAGTTATTGCTCAAAACCATACCCATATCTTCTAAAGTGAAGTAACTCTGCCTGTTTTCCAAAACCAGACTAAAATATAGCTACACCCTCCTGAAGATGCTTTTGAAATATTAAAGTTTTATCTCATTCAAGATCTTCCATGATAATTTTAATTATTTTTAATCACAGTTGCTTTCTGAAAGCAATTGATAATAATGACATTATCCAAGCATGTTAACACACTATATCTCATCTAAGTGGAAGAGATGAAAAAAAAAAAACCAAAAAACAAAAGAGATCTCAGTTACTTCAGAGAATAAAAGTTTATAAGCTGACCTCACTGATGTTGAAGGACAAATCCACTTTAATTTTGGCTGCCTAATATAGTAACACATTATTTGTCTGACAGTCTTGCAGCTGCTGTTATGTGTAGCCATTGCCTGTAAAATGAAGGAATTTCATCCTGCTTTTATAACAGTGAGACATGCACAGCTTGACATCATCTTCATAATCATGACCCTTTTTATCCGAGAAGGGAGAATTGCATTAGAAGAATGGTGGCATCCTGTTTTTTCTTGTCTTGTCAGTCAATAATTTCTGAGTTGTTTTCCTTCCATGCCTAGGAGCAAAGGGAAGCGTAATACATGGAAAAAATCAAATGGTTCTTCTACTTCAGGCTATAAGTGATTGATACACGCTAAATTTGGGTGCAGTTGTAGCTGTTCAGTAGTATTACCAGCAGCAAAGGTTTTTATCTTCATTCAGTGTGGTCCTTTTCCTATTTGAACTGTGCAGTTCAAACCCTTGTTTCAGCTGAGGTGGACAGAGGCGATGCTGCTGTCTGTGGTGAAATGAGACAGCTGTTTCTGGGGGTTGCAGAAATGGTTGATGAAATGCTTGCAGGTACATTTGTTTGTTTGTTTTTAATTTTATTTAGGGTTTTTTTAGCCATTTAATTTTACATCAATAGTTCTATAGAGAGAAGAAATACAAATCAGGAAAAGAGTTTTCCACATATGCATTCTACCTTCTGTTCTATAATGCATTACCTGTTGGGATTCTCTTGTTTGGCTAGAATCAAATACCAATCCAGCACCCACTCCTTTACTTCTTCCAGGTTCCCCGTGTGTTTGAATATGTAGGCATCATTGCCACATGAGAACTTGGAAAAGTGCTTGCAAATCCAGTTACACTAAGCCTATCCTATTTTACAGAAGGGGTGGGAAACTGAATGCCAGAATAGTTGGTGGGGTATTGGCAAATCCTTTTTGTGTTGCCCAGTTCTCTATGCCTAGAATACTGCCTGGATGGCAGGTAAGGGCATAGCTGAACGACCAGCTTAAAAACAAAGGTCTCAAGAATTCATTTCAGAAACAGAAATCTGGGATTTTATTGGTGGATTAGCCTGCCTAGGGGAAAGGGGACATCTGAAATCTTTGTAGCTCTGAGTTAAGCAATTTCCTGCTCTCTCAGGGGAGGTTTTCCTGTTGGTAAGGAAAATTATATATAATGGATTTGTTGTGTTTATGAGTCATATATCAGTCATACTCTCACCTCTTCACACTAGAGATGCATTAATGTTCAGCCTGTTAAAGTAATAAAAATTCAGCTGGATGTTTAAATTGATCCAATTGTCTGCTTTTATTCACCTGTGTATCCTCATCAATTAAACATTGTTTTAAGACATCTGTTGTCATGCTGGCCTTAGGCCAAACCAGTGTTAGACCTTTCAAAGGCTGAAGGTGCTGAAAAAGCTTTTTACACGCATTTCTTCTGTTATATCCAACAGGGATAATTTTGGAAACATGGTTTTCCCTTTGTGTAGTAAGAAAACTACCTCCCTTGGGAAATACCCAGCATATCCTTGCAAGGCCAGATAAATTATAGATTCAAAGCCCTGGGAATTCTCCAAATCACCATGCTTGCCCCAATATTTATGCAAATAATCAAGTATATGTACATAGATACTTTGATTAGTGGTGACAGGAATAGAGAGGAAGTAGTCTTACTGTGTTTTCTTTATTCCTTAATTATAGAGCTGTGATAAAATATTTTAAGGTAAAGAAGTGTATTAGAGTAAGCTGTCAAAACAAAGTATGAAGAATAAAACCTACTTGCTTCATAATCTCTAGTGAAATGGAAATTGCTTTTAAAAATACTTAATTAGACCACAGCCCAAAAGGTAGCTATTGTAGTTTGTGAAGTAAAAAAAAAAAAATTAAATACATGCTTTTTAATCCTCCAAGAATTTAATTGCTAGTAGGACTGTGTTTTGTTAATATTTCTATCACTCCTGAAAAGACTTGCAAAAGTATTCAGTCATTTGAGTGGAATTACTTTCAGTGCCTAAAGCTAAGGCCATTTTTTATGAGATCAGCAGAACATGATTTATTTAGCTTAAAGGCACTCTGACCTGGTTTTCAGAGGCCATGTAAAATTAGCAGGTTGCTTCTGCTGTGTTGTCTCTGTGGTCTGCTGTGCCTGATCATCACAGGTGTATCCAAGAGCCAGACAGAGCCTGCTGTGCCTGGGGGGAGACAGTGTCCCTCTGGTCTGTGCTCCCTGTACGTGGGAGAAGGGTTCCTCTGCCTCCATCCTAGGCTGAGGTGGCTGAAAATACAGAAGAGTGAGAAGTTTTTGCTGTGAAGCAGTTAGTCTTTGGTAGTGCTCAAGACATGAAAATATCTTTCTTCTTGCCCTTGAGACTTTTGGTTGATGCATCGTGACCTGAAATGAAAGCACAGTGCAGCTTGTCTGTGGTAATTAGGTAATTGGTATCTGTGCATCTCAGGGTGGATTAAAAAAGGCCAACTCTTCTGAATTATTTAGGTTTTATTTGTTTTGATTGCCATTATCCGTTATTTAGAGTTTTAGTAAAGTCACATAAGCTTGTACCTGATCACATAATCATAGGGGTTTCCTTGGCCTCAAGGGTGTCTCCCCTTCCTTGAGGGAAACACCTACTCTCATTTCTGATTTTGGGCTTCACCAGCAGCTCTTGCTGTCACTTTTTTCCATATCTTCAGAAAACCTGACCTCCAATATTGTGAATGGTCCTGGATGCTCTATTACAATCAATTTGAAAGCACAGCCTGGCAGAAGCAGAGGAGGACACCTCTGCAGGTCTGGTGGTCCAACACTTTGCAAAGAGCAGAGTCAGCCATGAGCAGGGCAGTCAGGACCATGTCCACTTGTGTTTTGAATGTCTTAAATCTAATGGTAGACTGACTGTCTTCACTGTATTAAACCAAAACCAAAGTGGAATAATCTGTGTGTCTGTTTGTACTTGTTGCCTCTAGTCTTGTGTCTGGGCACCACTGGGAAGTCTGTCTCCATCATCTTTACTCCCTCTGTCAGGTATTTACATGCCTCTTATCTTCTCTCTATTCATATCACCTGCAGACTTGCTGTGGGAGCTCTCCACCCCTCATCCAGGTCACTAACAAAAGTATTAAATAGTCTTGACCCCAGTATCAATCCCTGAGATACACCACTGATGGTGGATTTCAGCTGAACATTGTGCTGCTGGTCACAACCCTTTGACCTGGCATTTAACTCAGTTTTTCAATTGACCTCATTTATTTGTCTGGTCTGTACCTCCGTAGGTCATCTCTAAGAGTGTTAGTAGTGTTGGAAGCTGTGCCAAAATAAAGATAAACATCTGCTGTTTCTCTCTCACCCAGTTAACCAGTCATTTCACCACACAGGGCTGTTAGGTTGCTAAAGCACAATGTCTCTTCACGAATATTTACTGCCTGCATCCAATTGCCTTCTTGTCCCTGTCTTTGAAATGTGTTTGGTGATGAATTCCAGGATTATCACTCCATATTTGTGCCAGGGATCAAGGTGAAACTGAGTAGCTTATAGTCAACATCCTCCCTGCCATTGTGGAATTTAGAAGCAGTATATGGTTTCTTTATTAGAAACCTTTTCTGGCCAGCAAGGCCTGTCAAAGACTATACAGAGTGGCCTTACAATGACATTGGCCTATTTCCTCAGCACTCAGGAGTGACACCCATCAAGTCCTATGAACTTGTGTCTCTCCATCTGGTTTAAAGGTTTCCTAACTTGATTCTCTTCCATCAAGAGTAAGTCTCCCTTATTCTGGACTTCCCAGCTTATCTCAGAGACCTGTCATTACTGGGTACCACAGCTACCAGTAAAGACAGAAGCAAGAAAGGTTTTGAGCAGTGTCCTCTCTGTGTCTTTGCCAGTGGGTCACCTGTTCCATTCAGCAGCAGACCTATATTTTCTTCAGTCTTCCATATGCTGCTTGCTGTACCGAACAAGAGCCTTTCTCGTTGCCCTTTGTCTTACTGTATTCATCTCTGGGCTGGTTTCCCTAGCATTGTCCCCACATATTTGGGCAGCATCTGCATTTTCCTGGGTCATCTGCCCCTGCTTCCACTTCTGTACACTTTTATGCCTGGCTCTTGTCAGGAGCTCCTTTTTAATCTTTGCATATCTCTTGCTGCCTTTCACTTGTATTCCTGTTTGTTGGGATGGATGGCTCATGAGTTCAGAAAAGGTAATCCTTGAAAATCAACTAGCTTTCCTGAGGCCCTGTTCTTTTTATGCATGTGGAATTCTTCCAGGCAGATTCCTGGACAAGTCAACGTCTGCTTTACTCAAGTCCAGGGTTGTAATCTGGTTATTTGCCTTCTGCATTGCTCACAGGCACCTCACCATGCCATGGTTGCTGCAGCCAAGGCTGCCCCAGCTTTCACATTCTTAACATATTCTTCCTTGCTTTTAATTATCATGTCCAGCAGAGTGTCTCCTCTGTTGGATTCATTCTCAGCATCTCAGGAGATTATGACCAATATGCTTCAGAAACTCTAGAATCTGAAAGTTAAAAAAAAAAAAAAAAACAAAAAAAAAGAAAAAAAAACCAAACGAAAATCAACCAAACAAAAAAAAACAAAACAAAACAGGTCCTCATGTCCTCATTTATTTCTGGAGTTCACAGTTCTCTCTAAAGGACAGTAGCTGTCATTGTCATTACAGATCTTGCAGCAAAGCCCCTAGAATTATCTAGTGAGATCTAGGGAGTGTCAAGCAATGAGATTAATGACTTCATGGATTCTTTCTGGAAGACGATGAACACAAAAGTGTTGTATCAACTTAGAGTTATTACCATTATACTCTAATAGCTGTCAATAGTAAGCTCTAAGAGAGGTCCAAGAGGAACATAACAATTCTTTTATTTGGTTAGGACAGAATAAGTTGCTCTTCTTGAAAAGTGGTTTCCTTTAGCCCTCCTTATAGCTCCCATCAATAATCAATTTATTCTATTTATCATCCTATTAAATACAAACAGATGTTCTCATTATCTATATCTTTTCTCAATAAGCTGTGAGGTTTTCTACTTTGTGGAAGTGATTTTCAAAGATTAATTATAGTTTGTGTAAAAAGATTTCCTTAATTAATTTAAAATGTCTGCTTTCGAGATTCATTGATTGGCCTTTGCTCTTGCATTAGGAGGCAGAGCAATTAGAAGTGCCTAATTTGCGTTTTCTCTTCCATATGTTATTTTGTGCACCTTTATTCTGTCTCCTATTAATCATCTCTGCTGTGAGCTGAACTTTCCCCATCTTTTCAGCCTTGCATTGTCAAATGCAGTAAAATCAATGCAAGCTGAGTGATTTCAGATGGTTACAATGTAAGTTCATTTCATAAGGGTTTACCTTGTATCAAGAATAACAATTTGTGAAGCATTTAGTTGAGTGTTTATTTCAGAATGACTGGAGACATACTTTATATGAGTAGTTCCTGCAATTATTATGGTAAAGAGAACAATGGTGCTTCCAATGTATCTGCAATGACCAAATCTTAAAATATCTACTAATGTTCATTTAATTATTTGGCATCTCGTATTGTCCAGCAAGTTTCAAATGTCTCTTTTTTAACTAATCTAAAAATTACTTTAGTTGACTGTTTCAATAATAGGATGCAATCGTGTATGTTATTGATAATTTGATTTATTCACTTACCCCGATTACTCCGTATCTAAGCAACTGAGCCTGCATCAAGGTATCTGATTTACAGAGGAGTGATCAGTGGCTTGTTGTGTATTCAGTTTATTAAGACACAAACTTCCTCAAGAAAAGCATAGATGTATGTATAGATTTCTTAGAATCTTCTGGGTAACCATGTCTGAGTGGTGATTGACATGTGATTCTGCCACTGGAGGGTGGGGTAGCAGCGTTTAAATGTTAAAATGACATCTTTGCATAAGCATCTCAAACTGGTATTCAGCAAAGGGGAGAGGGGAGAACAATTAAGTTCTTTCAGCCTCTCTCTAAGCTTACCAATGTTTACTTGTTTTTCACTAGCAAAAAGCAGGTTGAAATGTGGATACTTTTCCATACAGAAAGAAACAAACATGAGCAATTTTTTTTTTTCTATGTATGCCTGAAAGCTACTGTTTTCCTTTCCCAAAGTGTCTTGCACATTTTAAACCTGGCATTATCAATGGAAAATATACTTGTCTGAATAAGTTCATTGTGTGAGAGAAAAGAAGAAGAAATGAAAAATTACTTTCAAAACTACTGAGAATATAAGCTCAAATAATTGTCCACATTTGAGATTAACACTGTGTTTTCCTATTTCCAATGAAAAGGAACACAAAAATGTTGGAGACCTTAGGCTGTAGCCTTATGCATATTCACAATGTACACAATTTATACATCTCAATGTATAAATTTCAAGTGAGACAGAAATCTTCAGTTATCACTTCAGACATGTTCTAGATGCTGTGGGCTGTCACTACCATGGAAGTCAAGGCAGATCACATTACTAGAAAGATCATGTAGTGTGGTTATGCTTTACTTTAAAGAGTTCTATTGTTAGTTATTGTTCTAGCATCTTTTTTTTCATTCTCCCCACAATTTCCAACTGGAAGCAGAAATATTTGTATAAATGGATGTTGCTCCTGTTTTAACCGGTTTCAATTTTGTATTAAAGATTTAATCATGTCATTTACAAAAAGTTTGATTTTTAGTGGCATATATTTGATTATATTATTAGAAATTGTAGTATCATAGTAAGTGGTACTGTAGAAAGCATATTTTGAGCAGTATAGCAGTACACAGTAACAGAGGCCTTGGTTTTCCCAAAAGCCATTTCCAAGAGTGGTTTCCCTGAGAATGCAGCCATGAAGATGTTTCTTATTATCACCTTTACCTTGCTTCAGGCAAAGCTTTAGGATGCAATAAAGTGTCTACTTTGTTATTTTTTTTCCACATTCAGTTGTCTTATAAAGTTTGAAGAGAGAACTGAGCTTAAAAAAACTGCCTCTCTTAGTAGACTGGTTTGAGACAGTGAGTTTTGGTGTTTCTTTGTGTGTTTTGTGGGGAGTTTTTTGTCTTTCATCTTTCTTTGGACTGTGTGTTTGGGTTTCTTGGGGTTTTTTTCATCGGTTTTATGGTAGTTTTTTTCCCCTTGCCCTCCCCTCTGCATACCTTCCTCTTCCCTATTGAAGAAGTGGAGGTATGTGTTCCAGAAATGCTCTGGTAAATCAGGAATTTTGTGTTTCACTGAAGTCTTTTTGTACCTTTAAGTACTCATTTATACCCAAATTGCACTGCCTTGTATGTCTAGTTCCTCTGTAAAACTTTTCTATAAATTTTAGGGGTTTGATTACCCAGAGATACAGAGACAGGAAAATTGGTAAAAGGTATTGCTGAAAGAGAAGTAAAGCAAGAAAGTGAACTAAATATTCAGTGTGTGTCATAACAAAACCATAGATTATGCAGTGTCTCTGTTCTCCTGGAAGGTGTTTGGGGAATAAAGATGCCTATGAAATTTAATTATCTTGAAAAATGAGGAAGGAACTGGTGTGTCAATGGGGGAGATATTTACTTCCTGGCAGAATCTGCTCATTTTCAAGAGGGAGCTGACCAGTGGTAGTTTGTGAATATCCACATACCCACTTTTTTATTTTTTAACCTTGGAAAAGTAACTGCTCTGGTATAGTACCAACCATTCAGACTGATTATCCAGATGTTGAATTTATATCGTTGAAGGAATAAAAGAGCTGAATGGTTCTAAAATCAAACTGTAGCTTAATACTGATTTCAGAGCTTTATTAAATAGTAAGGTGAATAACCTATTGCAGTGGCTTTCTTCTGAAAAGAAAAGAAAAGAGTTACAATCATGAATCTCTATTCTTCTGTCTCTAGGTGACTACCATTGGAGGCTTGATATATATAATTTCAATAACATAATTACCACCCTTATATTTATCATAGTTTTGTCTAACACTACAGAAAGCATGAGGACATGAAAAGGAAATGCACTTCACAACAATCAAATATTTTTTTATTGGATCCAGATAGAAATTATAGAAAACAATGACATAGATTAGCAGTATTGGTTTCCATCTATAAAACTAACAGAAACCACGAAGAGCAAACCAAAGGAAACACACAACCAAGGCATTCATCCAGGAATAATTTCATATCAAATGATCTGTTGGGAGGTTTTAAGTGACAGGAGTTCAGGAAAAAAAGCCACTCAGCATTTCTAGGTAATTTGTCATGTAAGTAATATAACTCACTTATCACTTATACTTCCTTTTCTCCTCTATCACCAATTTGAGTCTTAATGAGCTGGGAAGTGACTGCAGTAATTTCATTCAGAAGGCTAATTAGCAGCTTAAACTACTGATTTTGGGGAGTTTTGTTGAGATGGGTGTATCCCAGGTGCAGTTTTAGGGAACGTGTTCTCCATGTGAAAAACCTGGCACTCAACAACATTTCACTTAAAAATGAGGTGAAATGAGCATGGGGACTGGTTTAACCTCTTTAGCAATCACTGCACTGAGACAGTTCCTGGCACTCTGAGCAGTCATGTTCCTCAGTACAGGCTTCTTTATATTCATCTTTCATCTGTCTTGTAGACTGTAAATTCTGCGATCCAGAACCATCTTTCATCGGTGCTTTGTAGAAGACTAGCACAGTGAGTTTTGAGCCAGGACTTCAATATGAATAATAAATGCAGTTCTGATAAAGTATGCTTCTGAAAATAGAAAAGAAAAAAAAATTCAATGCAACAAAATATCAATGACTTTTATGATGTTATATAGACAAGTTGAAACGTTTGGATTTGTTCTGCATCAGCCCCACTGAGAAACACAAGCAAACACTAATTGTTTATTGTCTCTCATGCTGCTGAGTCAATGTCCATGGAACTATTTGAAAAACGGAGTCAGTGCTATCCTTGTGTCCTTGCAACTTGCTGATCACAGGTCGCCCATTGTAAGACAGAACTATTAAATACTGGCAACCAATTCTGTAATAAAATCATGTTTCTGACCTAGTAACAGAGATCCAGTCTAGTGATGCCAGTAACAGATGTGTATGGTGAAATAATGTCACCCATTGGGTCCATAATTTCGGTAAGATCAATTATTCAGTAACAATAGACTTCAAAATAATTTTGTGAATTGTGGGGGGTGGGGGTAGGAATTATGGAAACATGAGCCAAAAAAAAGCTTTCAAGTTGCATTTGTCAGTCCTTGTTCAGTTTTTCAGTGTTTTTAAAGAGTGTTCTTACCTGCAGCCAAGTTGTAGAATTCAAACCTATCCTGAGCCTTGTGTTCAGTTTCCTAGGCCTTTTGCAGTAATCTCCAGTAAGGACATCCCACATGTGCACAGACACCTCCACTTCCCTTTTCTGCATTCCTTCCAAGTGAATGTTCCTGTAAGAAGGAAGACCAACGTTTTCAGGAGGAGAAAGAGTGGTAATATCTATTCTAAATGAGAATCAGTGCCATGTAGTCAGTTTGCTTGTTAAAACCGACAAAACAAGGGAAGAATTAATTAATTGTAGGACAAGAAATTAGTACAGAACTTGGTTTGGGTTTTCTGTAAGTCACATAGTTCCCCTGAGAACCAAAGAGAGGGAACCCCACTCTTGTACTGACTGATGAAATTAATCACTGTAATTCCAAGGAGTTTAAACGTCAGCCTGGCAGAGCAAAATTTTGTGTCCCCATAACAACAACAAAAATCTTTGTTCAAATTTGGGAAATTGGGGGGAAAATGAGTTGTTGTTGTTGTGTGTAATGTTTGTTTCAAGTCCTTTATCTGGTAGATGAAGGAGGTGAGCAGGATAACATGTAGTGGAAAAGCACATACAGTTTCCAGATCTTTAGGGACAGAGTTGCCTGGAGGTGGTTTCTTTTATATGGATGAGCAGCACAGTAGGAGAATATACTGAGAATATCCTCTGTCTCTTTGGTGATTTTTATTTTTTTTTAAGTGAGGCAGTCTTGTGAAATCCTCGAACAGGCTTTTAAATTTTTATTCTGCTCTGTAAGGTTAGCACCTCTCTTCATCATGCATTGCTGTAACCTGCTTAGTGCATAAATTCTTCTTTAGTCATTCAGGTACCTTCTTCATTGCTGACCTGCCATCTGTAATATGACCAGGACAGGTGTGTAATACTGTAGATTTTCTGTCTGCATTACTTATGAAAATGTTCCAGGTTCTTTTGTCTGGTTAGTTGCCATAGTTGAAAAAAATGAAAAATATACTTTTTCCATATTTTTTCCTGTATTAAATTATTACATGGTGAAAAGTTGTATACTAGTGACATAAACATCCTAATGTCTTTAACAACTTATATCTAAACTGTTGCTCTTTGTCCAAGCACTAAACAAACTTGGTGTTGGTATATTGCAAAAACAGGATTTTGTGAACCTTCAACAGCTTGAAGTCACTGTTTTGATTTGTTAATCTCTTGTGTTAGACAACTAGGACAGTGTTTGAGAAGACTGTTGGGCAATAGTATGAAATAGATTTTGTCATAAGAATATGTCTTAGGTTACAGTGCAAGATGTAACCAGCAGTATTTATTCTATCACCAGCTGCTGAAACCAGGTGGGGCAATTTTCTTTATCTCTTCCACGACCCATCCTTTGTCCAGAAAAATATCTTCTGTTAATGGGCCATTGAGTCTCACTGTATGACTGATAAAATTATATCATCCCATTGGGAGATGCTCCACCTAAGGGAAGGAGCCAAGCACTTCCTACCTAAATAAAATCTGAAATTTGGAACATCAGAACAGCCTTTTTCCATTGCATTCCCAGAGGAAGACCATGCCCATCTATACCACCACTGAACCTTCAAAGGAAAACTGCACCCTTCTACAGGACTACTACTTCAACAGAACCACATCTGTCACTGCAGGAGGATGCAGCCACCATTTAATGGGACTGCTACCAACACCCTGACTGACTGACGGGGTGTCAGGTTGTATTCTGACTCTGTCAGTGTTTTGTTTTTGTGTATTACTGAATTTTTATTTTAACTTTCCTGATAAAGAACTGTTAGTCCTATTCCCATATCTTTGCCTGAAAGCCCCTTAATTTCAAAATTATAATAACTAAGAGGAAGGGGGTTTACCTTTTCCATTTCAAGAGAGGCTCCTGCCTTCCTTAGCAGACACCTGTCTTTTCAAACCAAAACAAACATTTCCGTTTTATTTAGCTGGATTTGGAAAAGATATAACTCCAAATATGAATCTATGCCCACTCGTTCAGGTAAGTTGGACAGGTAAAATTTGCCAAAGGTGAAACACAGAACACTGTTTCAAATAACTGCAACCAAGCTCAAAAAACTGTTTCAAGGTGGTGGTGACAAGTTGCATCCTCAGGCAATCTCTGTTACTGTGAAGGCTGTTTTAATCAGACCTACTTTTTTAACTGTCCTCCCGAGTATGATGGCTTCCTGTGCCAGGAAAGGCATTTAGGTTTTGCACGTGCATTGTGTTCATGCAGCAGAAACTGGAATTTAGTCAAGGTTAGGTAGGATTAAGCTGGGGGAACAAACAGTGCATGTGTGGGGTGTGCCATTGGGATAACAACAGGGACTATGCAGGAGTGCAAGATGGGGAAACAGGAGCGTGAAGGAAGGGCTGGGACAGAGGGGAGGGAAGGACTGAGGGGTGGGAGCGGGGCACAGGTGGTTATGGGGAGGTGCTGAGGAGAAGGATGGAGATGTGCACACAGGCTGCTGGCTAGCAGCTCCTGGCACCTGGAGGAGGAGGCTGTAGGGACGAGTTGGGTGCCAGCCGGCTGTGGAGGCTGTTCTGAGAGAAGGATGTGAGAGGAGGTGGGTTTTTGGGGCTTGACACTCACTGGGTAATTTCTTGGGGCTTACCATGGTTTGGGTGAGCACCTAAATATGGGAGCCCACTCATCATGACTACCACTTTCAGAGCAGAGCTGCTTCTGCTTATTTCACTTCGTGAGCAAAGATGATGGGGTAGTAAAAAGAATTTGCAGCATGTTCTCTAATGCAACTGATTCATGATTCATCTTGGAGAGAAAGGAGGTGGTGAGGTGATTTTCAAATTAATGCCCACCTTCTGCTCTCTTTTTTTGAGGGCTATGTGTGTTTGCCAAGATGTAGGGTAATGTTGAAAAGGATAATTAATTAAACAAGCAAGATCCTTAATTGCAGGGGGCCTTTATACTTCTGTCAGCATGCTTTTAAAAATGACTTGTGCCATCACACTTCTGTGACTAGGGGAAATACTGTTTTCTGCTTTTTTGGGCAAAATAAGGGAAGAGAGTTCATTATAATGTGATAGGGTGTTGATGCCCCTATTACACCAGTGCTGACTACCAGTGAAGGGATCCGGATGGCTGTCACACTGCTCTGCTGGGGTGTCCTCTGTCCCTGTGCACAAGGGTCACAGAGATTTTTGCTTGGCTCTCTTTTGCAGTGAAATATTCCATCAGTTATAAACTTATCAGCAGCCCAAAAGCCAAAAGAGGTCTGAGCTTGTAGATTATTCGAGGGCTCTTTCTCTGCACAGCTGCAGAGGTGAACACCAAATGCTGTCAGACACTCCTGCTAGCACTGCTGACTTGGGGATGTGTGCCTGCACTCCGGGTGCTTACGTGCTCAGAAACCTTTGTTTAGAAATTCCTCCAGCAGCTCCTTTACAAGCTGCATCTCTTAGAAAACCAATCCCTTGTTGCAATGCACATAACAATAACAAGATATGGATCAGTGACAGATGGATACTTTCATACTTGGCATATGGTGTGTTATGAGCCTGCTCCCATGATACTGAAGCTGATCAGTCTTTCCGTTGAATTCACTGATCTTTGGATCAGGCCCTGGAAAAAAATGAGTGTAATTCTAAAGACAGCTTGAAATTAAAAGGGGGAAAAATAAAATCACTTTAAACCATTTTTTTATTTTTTGTTTGTTTGGTTTTTGGGTTTTTTGTTTGTTTTTTGTTTGTTTTTTGGGTTTTTTTTTTGTTTTTGTTTTGGGGTTTTTTTTGTTTGGTTGGTTTTTGGGGGTTTTTAAATTTTTATTTATTTTTATTTATTTATTTTGTTGTTGTTGTTGTTTTGTTTTGTTTTGTTTTGTTTTTTTCTTCTGTGGAAGTCTGTGGTTTTTGGTTTTGTACTGTAACTGAGTTAGAAAGACACACACGTGGGATCATACCAATTAAGAGGACTCCACAATGAGAAAGAAATTCTTCTTAGTGTATAAACCTTTAGCTTTAATAAGTTCTGTTTGAGGGTTAGAAGCTGACTGATTTTGCAGGCAGTGAGGCATAACAAAGCTGGAAATGTTGAAGTGACTGGAAAATATATAAGTTATGGCAAACACCTTGTCTCTAAATACTTAAAATTCCCATCTGGCTCAATTTTAAATGTCCTCAGAGAATACAACTTAGCAAAATTGTCTTTGAGGAATTTAGAAATATTTTACTCAATTAATGACTTATTTTAACATTCTATTAAGAAGTATTTTTATGATTAACAGCACACAGTTAATTTGCATAAATAAATGTGTTTAAAATTTTTACTGCGTCACAAGATTGTCAAAATATTATAGTTTGAGGGATTTCTTATACAAAACTTGATGTGAATTTGTTTGATTCTCACTGGCTGCATCAAATACATCAGATTCACCATNCCAAGCCATAACAGATCAGCTTTTTCTGTAGGGGACTGTGGGAAACTATCAAAAGCTTTGGGGAAATCCAGGGAGACAATGTCCATGTCTTACCCCACATCCACTGCTTTGTTATATGAGGTGATCAGGTTTGTCAAGCACAGTTTGCCCATGGTGAATCTGTTTTGTCTTCTCCAACCATGTGCTTCATCTGGCTGATGATGGCCCCNTTTTTGTTTGTTTTTTGTTTGTTTTTTGGGTTTTTTTTTTGTTTTTGTTTTGGGGTTTTTTTTGTTTGGTTGGTTTTTGGGGGTTTTTAAATTTTTATTTATTTTTATTTATTTATTTTGTTGTTGTTGTTGTTTTGTTTTGTTTTGTTTTGTTTTTTTCTTCTGTGGAAGTCTGTGGTTTTTGGTTTTGTACTGTAACTGAGTTAGAAAGACACACACGTGGGATCATACCAATTAAGAGGACTCCACAATGAGAAAGAAATTCTTCTTAGTGTATAAACCTTTAGCTTTAATAAGTTCTGTTTGAGGGTTAGAAGCTGACTGATTTTGCAGGCAGTGAGGCATAACAAAGCTGGAAATGTTGAAGTGACTGGAAAATATATAAGTTATGGCAAACACCTTGTCTCTAAATACTTAAAATTCCCATCTGGCTCAATTTTAAATGTCCTCAGAGAATACAACTTAGCAAAATTGTCTTTGAGGAATTTAGAAATATTTTACTCAATTAATGACTTATTTTAACATTCTATTAAGAAGTATTTTTATGATTAACAGCACACAGTTAATTTGCATAAATAAATGTGTTTAAAATTTTTACTGCGTCACAAGATTGTCAAAATATTATAGTTTGAGGGATTTCTTATACAAAACTTGATGTGAATTTGTTTGATTCTCACTGGCTGCATCAAATACATCAGATTCACCATAAGCATCTAACAACAAAAATGTCTTATTGATAAAGACAATAGTGTGGTATTTAATGGATCATATAATTAATAATTTACCATAAATGGAAGATTGCTCCCTAATAAGAACATGAAAAAAAGAGATTTGTAGGGAATCTAGTTTTCATATTGAGTAACTCACAGTCTTTTCTCATTATGTTGCTGTTGAGAGATGATGCCAAGCCTAATGAATCATTTCTTTGTTGTTAACCTCTGTAAGGCACCTGTTCAGAACTTGGGGTCATCTACAGAGGTACCTTTGGTCATAGAATAGCAGGTTGGAAGCCACCTTAAGGGTGATCTGGTCCTAATTTTCTTGGCAAAATACAGTTTAGACAAGATGGGCCAACACCCAGATGTGACAGGTTGACAGCTGGAAAAGTAGCTGTTTNGTTTGCCCATGGTGAATCTGTTTTGTCTTCTCCAACCATGTGCTTCATCTGGCTGATGATGGCCCCCAAGAGGGATTTGTTCCATGACTTTCCTAGGGACTGAAAGAAGACTGATGGGGCCTCTAATAGCCTAGATCCTCTCCTCTCTGCATGCACTGGTGGATGCCCTTGTAGTTCCCAGTGGGTATTTGTCTGCTTTTCCATGTCTGGAACAATTCTCCTTTGGTTTTGAGCAGACTCGGAAGCTTACTTCCCTTACCTTTAAAGGGATGAGCTGTTTTTGTGTTTCCAAAGGAGAATTCCTGAAAAACTCCCAGGACTCACCAGCTCCTTTAACCTCTGTGAAAGATCCCATGGAGTCCCTCCCGACCGAGTTCTGAGCAATCTGCAATATTAAGTTTTTCCTTGGAGATGACGCCTCTGATCTTGACCTAGAGCTGTTTGATAAGGGCTCCCACAATTGCCATAGGTGGCTTCTATACATTGAAGGATCTCCTTAGCATAGAATGAAGCAACTCCTCTTCTTCCTTGCCTTTCTTTATGAAGCAGCCCAGAACCACCCACCCTGGTCCTCCAGGCATGTGGCACACAGGCCCTTCTCCCAGAATCCAGCTGCTCCTGAGGTGCTTTAGGTGCCTGCTTTTCCTTAAAGCCATATGATGAAATGTTTTGCACCCAGGCTTATTCTCCAAATGTGTGACTATTTTATGATGAGATCATATTTACTGTCCAGTGCTGCTTGCTTTTTTATTTACACATGATAGTGCTAGAACAGTAGCTCAATGAACTGTACTCTTTGGAAATAAAAATAGCCCCAAGATGTGGTTACTAACAAAGAAAACCATTAATTTTTCTTATATATGGACAAACTTTCAATTTTTCTTTCTTCCTGGACAATATTGCTTGAGTTCTGGCTGTGGTATTTGGGGAAATACCAGGTTTTTTTCCTGATGTACACTAATTTCAATTTAATGGGTTATTATATTCTATAGTGTTTTTTTGATATAAACAAAAGAACTTAGCTTGTCACTAGCTTAACTCCATGCTAGGAAAATGTGTTGCATTCTTCATAATGTCCTGTTTTGAATGAGAATTGCATATATTTTATCAAAACATGCAGAGATTACTTGATTTAAATGCTGATTGAGAAATTTCAAGTCTCTCCTGAATGGGCACAGCAAGGTTCTGGTAGAGCAGTGCATTCCAAATAGTTTGACTGTGGTTTCTTTTTCTTCGCAGTTGTTGTTCAAAACACATAAAGAGTTTGGAAGCACTGTAGTGAGAGATTTCATGTTGCTGATTCTAGAAATTCCTCCAGAAGGAATTTATAATAGGCTTCTCTGGAATGGTCATGAACTGTAAAAATGTGATCAACACTGACTGGCTGTCCCCTAGGCTGGCTCCTTTTTCTGTTTTTCCTTACCATTCCCACAGTATGGTTTTGTGATGCCAATTCCAAAATAATCTAGAGATCAAAGTTAGTTGAATACAAACAGTGGCAGAGTAGAAATGAATGATCTCTGCATGCTTCTGAAACCTACTGCCCTGAGGAATCATTCCTCTGCTGTTCATCACCTCTCCCAGCAAAGAGCATAACATTTGTGTTGCTCTCACTGGAGCTGGAATTAAATTGTTCCTTTGGTGATCTTGCTCTCCTAAACAGTTGTAACCAGTTTTGTTTTTCCTACTCTTTTAAAACTAGATGTTGATGAGCAAACTTGAAGCTTTCAAACACCCACAGTTACTGAAATCCACGAAGTTCTGTAATTCTGAAGGGTCATAGTTGGCTTCAATCTTCGGAGTATGGTTTTCCAAAATTATAGGTGGATGGAATAAGAAAAATTGCCTACAGAATTTCCAACAGGTTTTAGGGGAAAATGCAGAGAAGACAAGCTGTAATCTCCAGGCTCATTTATAACGCTGGGAAATTGAATACAGTGGTTTCCAGTTTGGTCTTTCCCTGCTGTGTGCTTTTGGGGAAGCTGCTGGACATGTGTGCTTGCTTTCTGTAGTGCAGAGATAGCACCGAGTTACCTCTCTCTGGAGAGTGCTTGGTGTAACAGCTAACATGTCCACAGGACTCTGCAGACATCAAGTCCTGGAACTGTTTCCTTCTTTCTCTTTTTCTTTTCATTCATTCACAGCAGGTCTTGTTTGCAGAATTGTGTAATAAACCGATCCACAATAAAAATTTAATGTGAAATGAAATTAGGCTTATAGATAGTCTTACTTTTGTTTACTATACTCCATTGGCACAGGTTCCAAAAAAAAAAAAAAAGTATTACTTTTTTACAGAGGAAAAACAAAAGGTGGAAGCATTTTTAAAAACAGCGTTGCTTTGGTTTTTTGGTTTTTTTTTTGTTTTTTTTTTTTCAAGTTAGTCTTTAAGAAAATTATGTATTTGAATTTAGTACAGGAATTAAAAAGAGACTGTCTGAAATTGTGAAGTGAATTTTTTTTTCAGTCTGAAGCTGTCTTGTCAAATATATTTAATCAGTATTTGGCTACTTATTGCTTGCCTGGTACCCTTTTTTAATCTATAATTATTATTTTTATTTGTTTTTCTGTAATAGATTAATGCACTTGTACGTCTTTGAGGCTCTCTAAGATGAACATTTCTGCTCTGTGTCCATTTGTGTCATCTGCTCTGCGTGGTTAGACAGTTTGGCCAAAGCAGTTTCAGCAGGCAAGCAGTAAGAATAATTAAAATTAATCTCTTTTGCATAAGAAGCTTTTGATGACTCCCAAGTTTTCGGTGGAATTGCGCCGTGGGATTCCAGACGCCACCTGTCGGGGATGCTGGAGACTGCGAGCAGCTGCTGCCTGGGGAGCGCAGGTGAGAGAAATAATAATGCAAAGATTTTAATACCACGGAGCGTATAATAGAGCATGAGTAATCGGTTTTCTCCAGGTCAGTGGTTTATGCCGAATAACTTGATTTGTTTCAGTCTTTTGACTTAAAGCTGTGTTCTGGTCTTCTCCAAAGATGCGGAATTGTTTCAAAAGTAATTGATTTAGTCTTTTAATTTTAACTTAGGCTCGATTTCCCATGGTTTTCAGAAATCTGATTGCAAGGTCTGTTCTCATGGTGCTGGGAAATGTCTCTGCCTCCCAGAACCACAGTCCAGGAGGAGCTGTGAGGATGGAAAGGAGCCGTGCTCAGGCTCCTTCTGCTCCTGCTCTGGCTTCCCTGGGATTTCACCCAAGAAATGCCTTCCAGAGCTCCACGTTTCCTCTCTTTTGGTTGTGATAATACATTCCGTGTGCCACTTCTGTTCTCCTTTTAAATTAACAGATAGGTAAAAATATATTGAGGGGGTTGGAGTTTTCTTTGGCTGTTTTTGTTTTCGTGGGTTTTTGGGGTTTTTTTGGGAGGAAGAGGATATGTTCATATCTTGTTCAGGCTTGAGAAGTGGTGTCCTTCTGGACTAAACCACCATCTCATTTTTTCACTTATTTTTCCTGATAGGAAAGGATAAGTTAGAAGTTTATAAACTCAATTATAATGCCTTGAATTTTTAATTTACACTGTTGCTTTACATTATCTTTAGGCTGATCTCTTTTACAAACAGCGGAAGGTAATAACTTTCTTAAAGAAAAAAAAAATAAACAACCCTGAAGGTAGAAACACTTTTAATTATTTTTATTTTATTATGTAAGAAGAAAAAAAAAAATACTAGTAAATAACATTATTTGTGTGGGTTTCTTTCCTTTTTTTTTTTTTTTTTAATATGACCCCCTTCAGGTACAATAATCTTCCCATCGAATATCATTTGTTGTATTATGGCTAAAGAAAAGGAAAAGCTACGTATTATTCTGTCTTTTTTTTCTAGCACAAAGCATCAGAATATGTGGACCTTTTACTTACTCTGCTATGGATAAGAATATATTTTAATTTTTATTAGAAAGTGGCATTGGAAACACTACTGAGATAAAATATCAAAAATTTTTGTTAAAATATTTTAAAACATTAAGTTCTGGGAAGACTTGCTGCTAATTTTAGTAGTCCAAACTTATTTTCTACATGACTGAATCCAGAGATTAAGTTTCAGTCAATTACTTTAAAATAAGATTGGGTCTGAAGAACATGCAGAGTTTTAGAGACAAGATTTCACCTTTATCAAGCTAAGCACCTCAGTAGTACACATTGTGACTTGAAGTAGAATAATTTTGAATGTGCAGAGTTTCCCAATGGGTTTTTTGTACTTGACTCTTCTATTATAGGCTCAAAGAGAGAGAAGAGAGAATAACACATCCTCTCTTTGAGCCATTCTGGTTCTGTGGTAAAAGGCATTTTTTAAACTGCAGGACATATTTGTACTTTCTGCAGTTTTCTCTATAGTTTTGATTGTACTTCGAGTTATTTTACTCCTAATGCAAACAGTATCTGTTTGACCCAAGAGCTCTTCTAGACTGCCGTGATTTCTGCAGGTTTGTTCTCTGCAGAAAGCTAACCAGCCTAACTTGGTTGGGAACAGAAGAATAAAAGTCCCACCTGCCATTGTTAAGCATCCATTTGCTGCTTACTCAGCCTGCGTGGAGACCTTCTGGAGGCACAGAAACAAAATCACTTTTTTGTTGTGTATTTTGTTTGTTTGTTTGTTCACTTTTTTTTTATTAGTTTGTTTTGTTTTGTTTTTAATCCAGTCCTGTTGATTATGTGCCATGTCAGAAATTTGGTGATTATGTCAACAGACTTACTGGGAAAAAGAAAAAAAAAAATTGCTGGGTTGTAGGCAATTTTTCCTGTACCCATACACATATTCCCAAACTAGCACCATGGGAATATATTGATTTCTATTTTCTTAAGACTTCTCCTGTGGTGATATGTATTCTAATCCTGGTTTTCTGAATGAAGCTATTGAGCTACTGTTAGTCCTGGGCTGACCTAGAAGATTTAATATCCAGCCTTTTCCCAGTTCTGGACTGCTATGTTCAAACTGCAAAATTTAATTTTAGAAACTGTGCTGGAAAGTAAAATGGGTAGACAGTGTACTTTTTTTTTTAAAGCCTTGGTATTTCTCTGTTGTAAATACAAGAAAAGTAATTTCTGTGCTTGATGGTTTATTTTGCAAGGCAGGAGTTTAAATTCCCCTTGGCACTCATGGTCAATGTGAGGCAAATAAGTTTTAACAATGAAATATATGTCACTGTCTGGGTAACTCCAAGATCTTTCCAAAAATTAGAAGGTTGTATTTATAAGAACAAGGAGGAAGGAATCATCTACCCTCTCCTCTCAGTCCACAAGTGATTGTCATAGAAAAGGCTTAAGGCGAGCCAGAAAATTTGGAAATATTTTTCTAAAAAGAAATCTTCATTTTGTGATTTATGGTGGTGTCCTTAAAGTAAAGGTTATCCTGTTCCATGGCAAGTGTTCATTTTATTTGGTTTGGGTGAGTAATGTGAATCACTACTTGCTTCTGAATACTTCTGTCTGATTTATCATGGATGACACAGTTGTCTGCGTCAGCTCTGCTTTCACAGAGTCTGCCCAATTTCCTTTGGTGGTCTTAGATGTTTATTATTGTCACACCTTTGAAAGTCAAGAAAGGCAGGTGATGTTTTTTGGGGTGGTTTCTGCAGGAGTCAAATCCCGGGGGATGGAGCAGCCTCTCTCTGCAGCCCTTGGCAGGATGGGCGGAGGGGAGGTGGCCCCGGCCAGCCCTGCAGCTGTGACAGGTGCCCCTGCCTGAGTTCCAGGGCCCTGAGGTGAGCTGCACAGTGGGAACTATTTCACATGGCAGACCCAGAGCTAGTGTGGCACTGGAAATACCACTCAGAACTAGCAGATGTGGTTTCTCTTCTTAAAGGAGGGATGGAAAGCTGGAAAGTGAAATGACATTCTCTGACCTTTTGCTATCATCTCAACAGCATTATGAAACAAACACTGATGGAAAGAGAAAATAAAGGTAAACAGATAAACAGAGAATGAATTGATGTGTAAAAAAGTTTTCCCAAGGCATCTCATATCAAAACTAGCGTGATGTCTTGAGCTGAGGATTTCCATCAGATTGTGGTGGGAGCCTGAGATGAGAGACAGGCTGTTTGGGAGGACTAGCTGAGGCACAGAGCTTGTGTTTTATTTGTTTGCTTGCTATATCTTGGTCTAGAAACTTTTCTTGGTAGGTAGAGCCTGCCACAGTTTGCTGGTGTGTAAAGCTAGGGAGGCACTGTTGGTGAGAGGAGGAATTAATTACACGATTATTCTTAAGAACTTGGTTACCAGGGGAGTCTGGGGAGCTGAACCAGGAGGACACTGAGCAGCATGTGTAAGATGGTGTAGTTTGAAAAATGACAAATAAGATGCAAATATATTAAATATTGCCAACTCAGTCATTGTCCAAATGTATCTGTCTGTCTGATGTACTAACAGAAGAGCTTCTGTGTGAGACCTGATAAATGTGTTTTTGGAAGACAAGGACTGCTGCAGACTTCCCTGGCCTGTCTCAGAAAGTGGAAGGAACATATGCTTTTTGGTACAAACATTCCCTGCAGCTGGAACTGCTGGCTTCTCTCACACCTTCATCCCCCACAAAGTCTGCTACAGATTATTTTGAAAAGGCTGCCATTTTTCTCAGCCCCTCAGGGCACAAGCCCTTCCACAGGAGTTTATGTACATGTAGAAGAAAAAATGAAAACCCCGAGTGAGAAGAGTGAACACCTGCAGGGCATGGCTGTAGTCTATGTAAACAGGCAGGAAAGAAATGTCTTGGCTTCTTATTTGGCATCTTCTTGTGGAATAGGTCAGTTTAGCAGTATGGCAATTCAAGCTGAGCATAGCCAAGTCATTTTTGGAACGAAAGGATTTTCCTTTTGCTTCAAATTCAGCTTTTTGTGAGAGTATTTTGATGCAACAGTGATAAAAAAAATTACCATGTAAATGGAAAATTAAAATAAGAATTAGCTACACCTATATTTTAATACCTTCTACTTCAAAAAGCGCCTTTCAGCTTCCATGAGTTATATAAACAATAACTTGTATTCATTGTGCCCCAGAGATAAGTGTTATTAACTTGAAAAACAATAATATTAAGTAAATTATTTCTTATTTTTCCCCTCTTGCAGTTTTCATTATTATTTTGCATGTTTGAAAATTATTTCTGTTATGCTGCTTTGATTTTCACATAAAAATTTATAAAACCCTGAAACAAATTTATTATTAATTAGGCATGCTTTATTTTATTTAATCCTCTTTCTGTTTGAATGGAATGTCTTCATTCTTTTTGATACATTAGGTAAAGTGTATTGATTTCTTAAGTCCTCAATCTAATGGCCAGTAACAACTGAAAGGTAGTATATTGCAATTGGAAAATAAAAAAACCCAATGCATTCCATATTTCGAGAGCTGTCTATGAAATAAAGAAAATAAACAGGTTATATTTTTATATCTATTATTAAAGATGTATGTCTATATACATAATAAATACTCTTTTATGAAGCTTCAACTTCTCATTAAATTACAGAAAATACAGAAAAAATAGTTTTTTATTCTAGTTTTGAGTTTAGATTTTCCCATTGTCTTGGTTAGTCTTACATCCATCTTCTTCCCATTCGTACACCCTGGAGTCTGTTTTGCCAGCCTTAGTTCTGGGCTCCAGTGGAGAAAGGTAACCTCTAGGAAGCACCAGTTTGTACTTCACCATCAGTGAGACTTCTTCATTGATTGACGTCATGGACCTCCTAATGAACAGGTTTTGCCATGCAAAAAGCTTCTCCTCACATCTTTCTGCTGTTTCTAACTTTGGGATATGACTGATATTTACCTAGCAGAGAGTTGGGTAGTGGATGCCTGGTTATACAGCATCAGGCAGGATATATGGCAGTGTTACTCTTATGTATTTACAGTTGTCTCTCAAAGTTAAAATAACTGACTGGGACGACAGTTCCATAGACATGGTTAAAAGAAGTCATCTTAGTCTGGGAGTCTGCTATAAATTCACTGTGAGGCTTCCTTGGTTTCAGATGGCTGTTTCTGAAATGCCTGGCTGCTATTACAATTGCCTGAGTTTATCAAGGGAGCTGGACATAAACATCACCCACCCAACAACTTCTCGGCCCTTTGCTTTTCTGCCCTTCACTCTTTTTCATAAGTGATTCTATGGGTTGTATAACTAAGCAGATTTTTTTCTTCCCTGACTATATTTAGACCTCCATTCTGAGCTATGTCATCTTGCCACTATGGTTAAAGTCCCAATCCTCTTTGTGACTTCCCTGATCACATTTGCCTGTAATCTGGATGACCATGGTGATAATCTGTTGGGCAGATTGCAGGAAGTCCTTGATGCTCAAGGTTTTCCACATTGACTGCAGACTTCTCAGCAATTTCTGCCTCCTGATGATGTGTGGTTTTCCAGCTGTGCACTTGCTAACAGTGACCACTCCTAAGTGTGAAACCCTGGGCAGTAACTTCTCTGAGTCTGTGAAGGGCATGAAATACAACTTCATTCTGCAGCATTCTGGCCTGAGTGATACTGTGTGTTTTATCTTTATTGTACTGGGAGACTGCTGAGTTTTATCTTCTCAGTAGGAACCCAAAAAACAATATTCTTCCATTTGTTGATGTGCTGCTACTATGAAAAGTAGTTAAATTTGTTAAACAGTTTTAATCACCAGATAAGAAAATCCTGGACCTTGAGGAAAAAATGTGTAGCAGAGAAAATGTGAGCTACTATTAGGATACTGAGAGATAGAACAATTCAGGATTAGAGACAATGTTTGCGATGAAAAATAATAGAATTAGCAGTAAGCATAAAGCTTTTCAATTTTAGCAGGAAAGATAGGCACCTGCAGTCATTTCTGTTAATGGACTCCTGAAGCCAACACTTTCTTTGGGGAGTTATGGAGAAAACAATTATTTTTTCTTTCAAAAAACTTCTTACAGATTGCTTATGAGGCTTAAGGGATGTTAACAATAGATTTCCCATTAAAATGTGCAAACTATCTTCCCCTTGCCATGACAGTGGATGTTAGGCAGTGCTTACCTCAGTATAAGGGGCAGCCTAGCAGGAGCAGATCTGTGGGTCAAGACCTTGGCTGCTGAGATCACTTCTGTCTGTGCCAAGGGGTTTCTCTTGGACTAGCTCTAGGCTGCACTGCACACACCTAATTAGAATACAGAGCATTTGAAGAGGCCCTATCTAATTTTGTCCAGTTGAGTCAAGTTCACTTTGTCCAAGTGTTCTGTGCTTTGTGAACCAAACCATGGGGAGATCAGGCATGGGAGCAACTTGCTTTAATTGTGTGCTATTGAGAGAGGTATTGACAAATGCTCAGTATGACCCCATTCTTGCCTCTTCTCCCCAAAGTCATACAAGCATTTGTTGTTACTATTTTACTCCCCCACAGTGTCATGTCTGAGTGTAATTTTGTAGTCTAATGTCATCACTGTGAGACTGGCTTACACTGAAAATTTTGTCTGTGGTTTTCTATGCAGAATTCATGCTTGCAAGTTCTTCAGCACAGGGTTATTTCTGTTGTTTTATTCATGTAACTTGTGTATTTCTTGAATAACCAGTGCTAAATATGAAAAGAAGCCTAATGGTATATCTACGTATGTTCAACATACTTTGATACATATAATTTATAAATTACAAAATTGTTACTTTAGTGCAGATGGATCATCTTTAAAGATCCTGATTTTGTATCCATGGGCATCAAAAGGAAAACAATACCACTGAGACTTTAAAGGTATGCAGAGGCAGTTAAAGGGATCAATGAGCAGTAGAGTCTAGATGCTATTGTAGATTCCACTCAGCAGTGAAGTGCCTCTTTAAGGCGCCAGAAATATTTTGCTCAATCAAAAGTTCCTTATCCATGAGCACTCTTGGCCAAAAATTTCCAAGGAACTTGGGAAGATATCCACTGGGATTTACAAATGAGTACTAAGTGATTAGTCTCAAAGCATTCACTTTCAAATTGAAGCTAATGGTCAGACCTCCAAAGTATTAAATATCCTTGAATGTCTCTGTGGTATTTTATATAGCATCAGTTTTCTTGGCTTTTTTTTGAAAATGCCCTTCTAAACCTTTCACCTCATGTGTTTGTGGAACTCTTAAAATCAGAATTATCATCATACCCTTGATCCTGCTGGATCTGATTGACTATTGAATGCAACCCTATGCAATAATAGATGTGCATGTGTGAATATTCTTATCTGAAAACCTGCACATGTATCTGGTCTCCTGCTCAAATAGAATGGCACCATTTTTCACTACCTTTATTGGAACTAGCAGGTACTGGAATCCATTTCTGAGGAAAGGGTGATGCTCATGCAGGCATCCAGCCTGAACTGTGGTCAGGTTATTTTTTAGCCACATTTTCTGTTTGCCATCCCATTTTCCTCATCTACTTCTTTTGGGATACTGTGAAATGAAGAATGCCATGGTTTCTCATTCTAGCTATGATGTCTTGGGCAGCAGAGAGGAGGGGGCTGAGTCTCACCTAGGGCAGCAGCTGAGTGCCAGGGGCCACTCTTGGTCCTCAGAAGCCCACAAGGTTCTTCAAACACCACAATTTCCTTTATGGGGATACTGAGGCTATGGCAGAGAGGTGAGAGGTGCTTGGGGTGTGTTTTTCCTCCTCCCAATGCACACATGGGCCATGGTGGAGGTGGAACATGCTCAGTTTAGCTCCTTCCAAACTGAGGTGCAGTGTTAGGGTCTTTATGGGAAATCACTAGGAAATGGATTTATAAACCATCCCGTTTTGATGGAAACTATTGGAGAGTACTAAATGCTGTTTCAAAGCAGGAATGAACTATTGAACCTTTCACTAATTGTCTTAAGTAATGTATTTCTCTTGATACTTATCTGCCAGATAATCTACAGGGACCGGGGTTTTTTTTTTAAAGTCAATTAATTAAAACATTATTTATAATGGTTAATTTTCTTTGTGTAGCGTTTTGGAGGAGAAATACCATGCTAAGTGAAGAATTGATTTACAGACTTAAACTACCAAGAAAAATAGAAAATCTATTGCTGCTTTCTTTATGTTGGTTTCTTGATATATTCTAGAAAGGTCATTAACTTTAGCTGTAAATTTATGTTCTCCAGAATTGTCTTTCTGCTAATACAATTTCTGTGGGCTGAATTCTAGTTTTCAGCTAGGTTTTCCTTTTAATAGTAGTACATGTATAAGGTTCAGTGGAGATGATTAGATTAAAAATTTACATTTAAACTGGTGCATTTTATTTCATTCACCAGAGTACTTTCATATGGACTTATTTTCTGAAAAGATAGCTTTAATATGTATATGTATTTAAAATTAGACTGAAAAGTCCCCAGTTAAAGACAACCCTGTGTTACCTATTTTATAGAAAAATATACATTTTGTTATGTGTAACATAAATAAAATATTGACAATAACTATGTCGGTGTTCCCACTACATAGCCACTTTGCCTGTTGGTGCCATGAAACTTTGAATCATCTTGCTTCACACTCATTAACAGCCTAAAATACTGAAAGGGAGCAGGGCCATTTTAAATGACGTGAGGCTCCTGAGAAGGTTTTAGAGAGTGTGCCCTAAATTACTGCACCAAGTCTTTCTGCTGGATCTTCTAGAAACCGAGCTCCAGGTCTCCAGCCTTCTGTGTCTCATCACTCAGTACCAAGTCATGGCCTTCAGCTTTCTCCATCCATCTCACTGCTGGCTCTTGTTCGGGTGCTCCCTTCTCTGTGCCCGCCCCAGTGGGATGCAGAGATGCCACCTCACAGCAGCAAGTGCCTCTGAGCCCAGAGATTCACAGGAGCTGCCACCTGCAGCCTTCTGTAGGAAAGGAAACCTCCCAGGACCAGCAATGTCCTTGCAGGCACTGTGTGCTCCTCTGGTGGTCCTCACTGCCCACTCTGCAGTGCCTGATGTGCAGGAGGGGCTTGAATTGGTTCCACCCCAAAAACATTTTGAAATGTGAGGAATATAAGCAGTCTCTTGGAATGGTAGTGAATAATGCCATTGGGGTATAGAAATGTTATGAAAATATAAATCTTGTTTATTTAATGATAAGAACAAGAGATAAATTTTCTCAGTGTAGTATTTCTTGAAGATAAGAAGACTTTTTTTCCCCCCCAGAAATGAGGATAATTAATGTTTTTCAGAAATAGAAAAAAGAACTCTGAAACACTCACAGTCATAGGTATCAGGGTTATCTATGAATATATGTTCTCTCAGGTGGTGAAGGAGTTGAAGTGATAAAGTGAGTTTTAGTAAATCTACTTGGAGAGGGAAAGGTGCATTGGGTATTAAGAAAGAATAAATGAATATATTGCAGGAAAAAACATTGGTACTACTAATATCTGTCTATTGATTTACATTAGACGAATCTTGATGTTTTTGTTTCATGAAAAAGAGGGTTCATGTTTTAAGAGAGAATGTCGTTTGAGGGTCCTCTGGTCACAATTCAGTAAAAAAACCAGAAAAACCTTGAAGAATCAAGTCCAACTATAAACACAACACTGCAAGTCTTTGGAAAAAAAAGAGTATTTTGCATATTGGTAAAAAGTATTGTCTTTTTTTTTTTTTTTAAGTAGGGATATGGAAAGAAAAGAATTTTGAGGGAAGAAGAAAC
Organism: Rhabdornis inornatus; assembly: GCA_013397075.1. Classification (NCBI taxonomy): domain Eukaryota; kingdom Metazoa; phylum Chordata; class Aves; order Passeriformes; family Rhabdornithidae; genus Rhabdornis; species Rhabdornis inornatus. The sequence continues at coordinate 253,747 of VWZS01006216.1, forward strand.
AAACAAAAAACCCCAATCACACCCCACATCCCCCCAGCTGATAATAATAAAAAACTAAGATTCTGGGCATAATAGAACTGAATGTAATTTAATTTGTAATAATTAATGAAGTACATTCTTTCTCTGTGTATACTTTTCTAGCTTTTCTCATTTAAAGTAAGAGGCACAAGTAGTATTGTATTTTTTTTCAGCCTCTGAGTTGCTGCTTCTAAAACAATCCAGGTGGGTGGTAGCCTGAAATAACTACATTCTCATATCTACTCACACCCCTGCCTTATGCAGCGGCATGTGATGAGTTTTGTGTGCTTTTTGTGACTCATTGCTTTTGCAGCTCCTACCCTCGTCCTTCATGGCAGAAGCAGTGGAGTAGGGCTTGGGGAAGGTGTCCCTTGCTGTTGTGCACTTCTCTTATGGCCAAAGGCTGTGCTGAAGTGACCCCTGTGCAGCCACCAGTGCCAGCCCCACCAGCACTCCCCAAACTGAACCCCGGCCCACACAGGTTTCCATTAGCAGGGCAAAGCTTCCCAGCATCTTCATTCTGCTTATTTCTGGGCTGTTTGTAATTTATTGCCACACTCGAGTTTATCTTTGCTAAATTTCAAGTTTTTCTGCACAAGTAATCTGTCCTGACTGCCCTGTCCTTTGCCATCGTTCTTCCCTGTGTTAATAATAATAACAATAATAATAATGCGAAAGGACTTCATTAAACAGTTTCAGAGCACTGAACAGATTATATTTAACTAAAGAGGTAGTAAGGGAAATGGATGAATTGCTGAAAGTAAAAAATGTAAAGCTAACCTTTACGTCATCTATTTCTTTCCCCTTGTTATTATCTGTTACTTATTTTGTAAGACCTTGTCCAATGTGAAATCTTGTGAGTAGCCATGCTTCCAACTATACAACATTCAAGAGAGATTTATTTTCCTTTCGTCAAAGTGTCCTAATATTTATTTAGAACATGTTGCAGGCTGTGCAGCAAGACTTAAACCTGATGGAAACCTCCAAGGCAAGGAGAGGATGTTTGAGTGGGTGGTGCTGCAGGTTGCTTCATTTTCCAGCTGCTTCACATAATTTAGGGAATGCCATAAACTCGAATTTAATCCATGCAGCATGCCTATACACTTCGCCCTATAAACTGTCCCCTTCTTGCTGCTCTCTCCCCCTCCTGATGGTTTGAGATTGGCTGTTTCTAGAGCGATTTTGAGAAATATGTATTTCAGTGCACATCAGTTGTGCAAGCTGGGTATAAATTGAAGATCTGTGGGTTTGGTCTGCAATAAAATCTCCCCGGGCTTGTGGTGTCCTTTCGACATACGGGGCAGGGGGGCTGTTTGTAATTTTTTCCATTTTAGTACTGGAGGCTTAAGCTGCAGCTGCAGACTAAGTCTAGATTTGGTCCTTCTTGAAATTTTTTTTTGAAATAGACTTTCCTTTTGAAAATTTATTGAGGTCAGTAGAAATTAAATATGGCAGAAATTATTCCTGAGGTTGCCCATCAAACATAGGTGGGACCCCCAGGACATTAGCCCAAGGACCAGCACTTGCTGCTCTCTGCTACCCCTCCATCCAGTCCTGGAGCTTCCCGTCAGGAGCAGGCTGCAGCAGGGCAGGTCTGCTTGTGCAGGGGACTCGTAAACAAAACGAAAATGTTCCCAGCCAGCATTCTAGGACCTATTTTATGGACTTGTTAATGCAAGGATGGGCAGAACAAAGGGATAGTCATGATAAATACCCGAGTTATTAATCGCAGAGCAGAGGAACTGCTGACTGGGAATGCAGTAAGTGCTCATGTCACTTAGCTTATTTTCCCTCTCTGGTGGGTAATAACTGGGTATAATATATGAATGCAGTTGAGTACCAGTGCCACTGTGTTTTTTAGTTTTATTTATATTTTTCTTATGAGAATTCCCTTGCCATCTGTGTGGGGCATCACCACTTTGCCAGTTTGTCAAGAATCAATTATTCCCACGGAATCACAGAATAGTCTGAGTTGGAAGGGACCCAGAGGGATCATCAAGCCCAGCTCTTAAGCAGATGGCCCGTACAGGGATTGAACCTTGGCTGTGTTAGCACCATGCTCTGGCCAGCTGAGCTAACCCCCGGGTCTTTTCATTGTGGTTAAAGCATTTGAGAGGTAAACTGCTGCCTACAGCACTTCTCAGAATATGAGTAGAAATCTAATGAAAAGTGATAGCAAAATTCAGGGGGGGTTGAATTTTTTTTTTTTAATTTATTTTGAATATTGTCTCTATTACTGGCTGTGACATAAATAGAAGTTACAGTCTGATTCTTTGCATACATTAATGTGGGTGAGTGATCTCCAAATAACAGAATACATTTTTTAGGATTTTCAGTTCATAATTGAAGAATTTTTTTTTTCTAGGAGAGTATTTGACTAAAATCTCAAAAACATGAAACAGTGTGTTAAAACAATATACAGGTAGTGCTATGCATTCCTTACAGTTAAACCCTCTAGCTGCTTCCTCAACATTAATTCATCTGGGTTTTCCAGATTGACTTTTTAAATGAAGGATGTATTGTGATTGCATTAAGCTTTCCAGATTTAATGTTACTCTGCAGTTGCACATAGTGTTGACAGAGCCTGGTCACTGAAGATACTGCTTTAAAAAGAAATAAATTATTTAATGTCTATGAAAATGTCTTCAGGTGAAATCTGGCAAACAATGTGGATGGGGCTCTCAAACAGAAGCCACTGCTGGCAGGAGAGCATTGTTCTATCACCCAGAGAGATGGGAGGAGTGTGAGACCTACTTGCGAGGTAATTATTGTTCATTATCATGTTGTACTACCGAAGTGTCAGATGTATTAGAAAGGCTCTGTGATATTGCTTTGGGCATTTCTCCTTAGCAATTCTCCAGAACAGTGAAGGGAATAGTCATTTGGATAATATTGGGATGGACATGACTTTTAAAGGTTTCATATTTGTAATAAAAAGTGCAGTGCAAATCAGTAGATAGGCAGAATGGAACAGTGTTGAGAAAGCATTAAATCACCATGAATTTTATGAAACAAGATTATGAAGTATATTAGAATAAGATGCACAGCAGCTACATCTTACACCTGAAAAGGTGTTTTCTTTTCTCATGTTTGTCACATCACTGATACTTTTTCTTGTTGGTCTCCAGGTCTCATGTAGTATTTGAAATCTTGATCAGATTTGTCTCAAGCTCAAGTTTGAGCTTTTCATTTAGTCCTCCGCACCTTTTGTGTGCTGCACTGTCTTTATTACTCTCCCTCTGTGATTCTAACAGAACATATTACCATTGATTGAAGTCTCCAGCTGCCTGTTCTATGTGCTTCACAGGCATTTAGTCCTGTATTCACTTTCAGTGTGACAATTAAAATCACTTTAGTTCATGTCACTGGAATTAATTGTCAGCATTGCAGGTGACTGGGAATCCAGCTGGCTCAGGACAGCAGTGCTTGGTTAGGTTTCATGTCATCATACTTGTGATGGCCTAAAAAGTGAGTAAAGGAGAGTGCAAAATCTCCATGAAGTGATTTGAACGTTTCTGACTCTAAAAAAAACTGTAAGCAGATTATGTATTCCTTATAATGTGAAATGCACTTTGAAGTATAAACTGTCCAGGGAAATATTTAGCAGAAACACATTTTTGCCTCACCTCTTAAATATCTACTCAAAATACATATGTAAAGTAATAGGGACTTAATAGTTGATTGATAAATTGATTTTCCAGCTGCTGACTTCATAAGGAAAAATGTTGACTTTGATATTATGGTATGTAACTCGGGATCCACGGGAGTACAGATTTAACTTAGCAGCAGCTGTCAGAGAGGGAAGGGGAATTTCTTTTGATGACATAGGGATGTGGCAGTCTTCAGCACAGACTGCATTTTATAGCAGTAGTTTTCTGTTTAGTAATTGGATATGGCAGAAGAACAGAAATCTGTTAACTGTAATATTGTGAATACTGGTGATGACTTAATACAACCCTTAAAAAATTGAAAGAGATATATGAAATAGGGATGATCCTTTTTACTCTTTTAATTTTCATGTCTGTCCTAAATTCTTAGGGACTTTTTGTTTTTTCTTTTTCATTCTTTCAGTTGGCTTTTAGGGTCCAACTTTGCTGTTTTTCTTAACATTGGACACACGGAAACGTTTCAGGTTGCTGTTCCTACCTGCCAGTAGGAATACGATCACATACAGAAAGATTAGCATTGCTTTTAAAGCTCATTGGTTACAGTTTGGGGAAAAACATGTACCAAATAGAAAGCTCTGAATATTTGCAAGCACATACCCCTGAGAAGACACTTTTAGGATCAGGGCTTTTGCAAAAGTGAAACCTATTCTTTTATAAAACCTGCTTTTCATTCACCTATGTTTTATGTTGTTTTTAAAATTTTCCTCTACCACTATTTACTAATTACCTGTCTTCCTGTGATTGTGTTCTCACATTCTGATGTATATTGATCTTTACATCAAAGTGCATCTCAAAGTAAATATTTAGCAATGTGTTAATGAAAAAAAAATGCACACCCAAAAAATCAGTAAAGCAAACAAGCAAAACTAAACAAAAAAAACCTACAAACAAACACCACCAAAATAACCACCAGCACCCCTCCCCCCCACAAACAGTGTCAAACAAACACAAGTTTTACAATTTCTCATACGTCAGTGGGTATCTCTCAGTCTTGTCACTGAGTGCATCTGTGTTTCTGACAACTGAATTATTTCCCTCCTTTACCTAAGCTGTACAATGTATTTTCTGAGAGGTCTCTTTAGATCAACCTTGAACCTTATGTCACCACATTTTCATCTGTCGTCATCTTTGTGGGTACAGCCAGGTGACAGAAGCCTGTATTTACCCCTCTCCTGAAGGGGAACACCCTTAAAAGATCACCATAACTGATCACTCCATCATTCTCTTTGGACTCCCTCAAGAAACTTTATCATGATTCTTACAGAAAATATTTTGGAGGTGGGTTTAGACCAATGTCTATTGTTTGTAATAATGATTTGTATGTTTCCAGCTTGCTCTGATTTTCATTTGCATCTTTGCATCCTTTATCCTCTACAGGTAGTCATAAAAATTATTTAGGATGGGCAGCATCTTTTTGGTGGAACTCATAGACAGCACTGGGGGTTTGTTCCTGCACATGTTGGTGCAGAACCTTCGATCTGCACCTTGATATGATTTACTGATCAAAATTGGAGAACACCCTCTTTTCAAGCATGAGAGAATAATGTCGTGTATGAGGAAGAGAAGTCCCACATTTCCCTTGTCCCTCTGTCTATACTTGTCCCAAGGTAGTCTAAGTGTAGGCTTACATGGCCCCCAGTTGGTCCTGGGGCAACCAATGCCCGTTGGAAATCCAGCCTGGAAGCTGGGAAGTGTCACAACACTTGGTCAGAGGGTTGGTGTCTGAAACAGTCTGTTACCAGAACAAATAAAATATTTTGTTTTCCAGGACTTGTTGCTATATCAATCTTCATTTCTATTAATCAACTGCTATTTCTGTCTTACCTTATTTTCAGACGACTGAAGAAATAATATTTCTTATACCACAGTGGAGTTATCACACTTCACTGGAGGTTTATTTTTGAAATGCCAGGCTGTAACTGTTGCCACTTTTTATTTTTCTTTGGTTTCTTTGTCTCTTGAATTTAGCATTCATTGACAGAAAATCTGGATACTCCAGTATCTGTATTTATGTTGATTGCCATTTTTCTTTCTTGATGTGCTACATAATTAATTTTGTTAGCTCACGATGCTAAGATGCTGAACAAAGGATTTCAGCGAGTGTTGGAATTTGAAATGGTAAAAAGCTTTTGCATAAAATTCAGAAGTAAATTTGACAAAGGATTGGAAAGATCTGAAGAATGACCAGGGATGACATATTTTGTCTTTAGAGAGTTTTAGAGTTCTAGAATATTTTGCTTTTGCTACTTGCTAAATTCAGATAGTGCATTCAAGATTATTACACATTAAGGTAGTAAAAGAATCTTCCAAGTAAACTTAAAATAAGACAATTTTTACAAATTGTTACAAAGTCCCAATCTTCAAGATAACTACTTCTAAGGCTTTATAGAATTTATGGAATTAGAGTTGTCAAGATGGGGTGTGGGAGAGAAGAAATGTAATTCTGTTTCAAACTGTTGCTTTTTTTTTTTTTTTCAAAATTCTATTGTCCATAAAAATATGCTTAGAGAACTTTTATGGCTATTGACTTTTTGATTTAGAGTTGTGATTTGTAGCCAGTTTTGCCTGAAAGTTTCTACAAAATTGTTAGGAAAAAATAATTTTTTTAGTGATTTTTTTTTTTTTTCTCCTAACCTGATAGGAAGATATTGGTTTCTGTTCATGTAAATACTCTGTTGTAGCAAAAAGAGTGCTGGTTGTGTGATGTTACATGCTTTTCTCTTTCTTCTAATTTTACTCCTAATGTTCAGTGGGATACAAAAAGAAAGTTTCCATTAATGCTTTCCCAGAATCAAAAGCTTTAGGTGTTTTTTCTTGGTTTTGTAGGAGTTTCTTTTCTTTGCAGAGTGACATCATTCTTCCTCATTCAGAAAAGTGAGAAAAGAGTCTTAAATTGTTTTGACAAACACACTGAATATTTTACCTTTTTAAATTCAAGGTAGGAAAAATTGCATTTATTGTGAGCTTTTTATTTAACTTCAATTGCTCTAGCCAACTGAAATTACAGTGCTGGAACTGTTTTAAAAATATATCCTGAGGATATTGCAGTTACAATATTCAAATTGAGTTTCTTATTTCTTCCTAAGAAAACCTTAACTTCATCTACCTAATGTTTTTGAGTTAAAGACTAGAGCCTCTCTTCTACCTTTTTCAAACTCAGTGGCAAGGAATATTTAGTTTCATAAAACTCTTCCAAAATTCTTAGGAAATAATGTTCTAGCAGGTTCCCTACTCTGTGAGCTGGTGTACTTGCAATAGTTAATTTTATATCATTTGAAAACTTGATGTCCAGTTTTGTTGTTCCAGAGCCCAAAAATGTCTACTATGTAAAGGTCATGTTTTCAAAGTGCTCTGTCTAATTAAAAAATTAAAATTAAAAAAACAAAACAAAACAAAAAACAAACAAACAAACAAAAACACACACACAAAAAAAAAAAACAAAAAAAAAAGAAAAAAAACAAACCCGAAACAAACACAGCTTGCCTGTGTAGAAAGTCTTTATCAGAGTGATTCTTTTTTCCATAGCTACATACTATCAGGACAAATATATATATACACTTCTAGAAATAGCAAGAGATTTGTGGGATGTCAACACCAAAGACAACAGAAGGACACAAATCTGCTATTTTTCAAGAAAAATTTCTAGCAGAGAAAAGTCAGCAATATCCTACTATTGTTCCTTTTTGTTGTTGTTGTTGTTGCACGTGTGTGTTAGATGATCTTGATGTCAGAGCATGTATTAAGATTCTCCTGCTGCTTGTCCATGCCATGTGACCAAAACACTCCAGGAAAAGCATGCTGGAGTGCTCTTGAGAGTGGGCAGTGCGGCTCTTACAAGGTGTGAAGCATGAGGAGTCGGGGGAGTTGGTGCAGCTGCTCAGCACCTTGGGAACTGTGGCGCGACTCCATGGAGCTGTGCAGGCAAGGATGTGTTTGGCACTTCCTCTGTGATGGACGCCTCATCTTTAAAGTTGTGGGGAACCCTTAACTCCTGATGAAGTCCATTAAAATAAAGGATATATTCTACTGTGTAAGATAAAGGCCTGTAGCTTAAAAAACACTTGATGAGAATTGAAAGTGGTTTGGGTCTATGTACGAATTTTGAGCACATATCTGAGCTTAAAACTTAAGGGTGGTTTACACAGCCCGTCTTAGCTTTAAGAGGTGGTTATGATAAATGCCCAGAGGGCTTACATTTAGAAGCATATCTCTCTTGCCAAAATCAGATTGTTTACTACAAAGTAGGAAGCAAGCATCATGATCAGAACATCAAAAAGCACACAGAGGAAATCTTTCATGGATGTCATTAGTCATACTTAGTTTTCAATATTATGAAAGCTGGTTTATGTTTTATATAGGCCTCCTGCTGAAGATGACTTTATTTCATCAGCCAATTTCTGCTTTTTTGCCCTTCCCTAGAGGTCTTGCACTAAAGGAATCTGTTGATCATTGCCTGATTATATTCATGTGCTTTCCATCTTCAGGATAGCTCCTCTGTTCTTTGGTGTGTTGATTCATAAGTATTCTCCTCTTTTTTTTTTTTAATTTTTTAAATTTTAATTTTATTTTTGTGGTGCTTTTCTTTTCCTCAGAAACTAATTTTTGCTTATCACAGCACATCTATGTTCTGGTGAATATTCTATTCCTGGTGTTTTACTGCATGTTTGACGAAAAGATAATTTCTTTACCTCTTCTAGTAAATACAAATATGGTTTTCTGTTGTCAGAGAATAAAAAAATGTTTTCCTACTGACAGAAATAAACTATTGAACTCTGATCAAAAATATCTTATCAATCCTTATCCACTGTATTTGATATGTATTGATCAACTCCATATTTCATTATCTCTTGTGGATAAGTATTTGGTTGAAGTTACTTTATAACTCTTAGTTTGAACTTTCTGGAGGTTTTGAGAACAATTTCAATTTTTTTGTTTGTTTGTTTTTTTTGTTTGGATTTTTTTTTTTTTAAGTTATTTTGGTTTATCTCATATAGCACAACAAATGTAATGATGAGGTAAAATATATAACATGTTTGAGAGACAAAATCATAGAAAACAACTCTTGCATTGTTTGATGCTTCCTGAGGAAGTAGGTGTACTGTTCCATTATTGTTCCTTTGTAGGAGTAATTTGCTTTATTGCTCTCGCATTCTTTCCTGTTTCTCAGAGGGTTCCATATGGCAGCAAGACAATGACCACATATGAGCATGTGTTTAACTGAATTGGATTCTAGCTTGACGTTAAGATTCAAAGAAATGGATTGTCTTAATGTTCTTTTGCAATATATCAATAGCAGTCTGTATGTCTCAGTAAATCAGTCAAAGAAAGCTGCTGAGAATGACTGGTTTACCTGTTATGTAAGAAGAAAGCTCTGCATTTTTTAAGCAATTTTCATCTGCTGTTATGGAAGGGTAACCATTGCATTATGCATGATGCTCCCTCTCACCAGAGTGCAGATTTCTTTCTGTCTTGTATTCACACATTGATCTCCCAAGCACCAAACCTCTCAGGCCTCATTTTCATTGTGCTTAACACACCTTTATTTGGCATCACAGCTCCAGTTAATAGAAGTGACAAAGTAGATTTTTTTGATGTGACCGTTCCTGTTTTGAGTGCCTGAACAGATTGAGTTTGGCAGGGGAGGAGTGGGGGGGGAGTGATTTGGGTTTATTTTGTTCAAAAGATGTGGTGAAGTCTTCTCTGTTTCTTCCCTCTGTAGTAACTCTCTCTACGGCTGTCTCAGTGCTCCAGACAGTTATAGGCAGTAATAAACTCCACCCTGAGCTTTATTAATTAGACCATGGAGAAGATAAAACTTAACGACAGAGGGAAAGCTTTCAGTGACAAGCTGCAGTATTAATGAATACTGAGGGGTGGAATGGGCTGTTCAAGCCTCAAAAAGCATTGGTCAGACTTTGCTGTTTCCCACCTCTCTAAATTTTCTTTCAGCAAAATCTGGGCAAGTGAAATAACAGGAGGAGGGAATGGCTCCAGCTGAACAACTGACATGCCTCCTTGTATTTTCTCCCTGCAAGTATGGGGGTGTGGGATCCCAAAAGATAAAAGGTTAATGTGTGTGTCTCAAATACTGATAGCGGGATGGCCATGGAGCCAGCCAAGGACTGCTGGGAACAACAGACAAGAATTGTTGGTAATAATGTGTCCCATGCATGGGAAAGAGCAAGATGAAGCTGGAAAAGGGGGTCATGTGGAGGTAGGGCAGCAGTTTTCTGGGACAAATATCCTTGTTCTAGTTCCTGGAGATAAGCAGAAGAGAAGGAATGAGGTCAAGAAGTGGGATCAGGCTGTAGGGTGACCAGGACCACCCAAAGCATCTGACCCTCTTCCAGAAGGGTCTGGAAAAATGGACATGATAACTAATTTGCATAGAAAGCTAGAAACTTATCTTCAGGGCAGGGGAAGCCTATATATAAAGAGGTACCCCCACCAAACCTGGCTGTGCACCCCAGGACCCTGGGCATTGGCGGTACCAATGGTGGAACAAGGACTGGTGGTGTCTTTTTCTCTCTTTCTTCTTTTTTTTTCCTTTACTTTCCTTCTCTCTTCATCTTATCCCTTTATCCAAAACCCGCTGCCATTTCCTTATAATAGGTCAGGGACTAGCACATCAATTTCCATGCCGAGTGTGTAATTTACTACTAAAACTTTGTGAGTTTTTTATGGATCCTCTGACTTTTGTTATTCTTTTAACCATGAGCATTTATGAATCTTGAGTGCTCCCTTCTCCTTAAGGGTGGGATATCACTGGAGGTTAATTTTGCTTTGTTTAGGATTGTGTCTTGGCTGACAATGTTGAATTATAAAATCATTAAGGTTGGAAAAGACCTCCAAAATCTAATCCAATCATTAACCCAGCCACCACCTTGTGTGCCACTAAACTGTAAACCCAAGAGCCACATTTGAACACTGATTCCACCACTTCCCTGGGCACCTGTTCCAATACCTCTGATCACCTTTCCATGTAGAAATTTTTCCTAATATTTGGGGTAGGGACTATGAGGGCTTGTATGCATTAGTTGTGTCTAGGAGAGTGGAGTCCCAATCTGACAGCTGTTATTAAATCCTGCCAGTAGGTACTTGAATTATTGTTCTATTGAATATGATGTGTTTTACATAAATTATAAAACTTCGTAGCACTTTGGGTTTGGGGTTTTTTTTATGTTTTATATTTTGTTGTTTTTTTTTTTCTTAAACCAAAGGCCATGTTTTGGTGTAAAAAAATTCCTTTAATTTGTATTTTCTCCACTTCTACTTAAAAATGAGAAATTGCAATGAGGCACCACAGGATCTGAGTAAGGGTGTAATAATTTACACGTATGTTAAGCCTAGTCATTAGTATAGTGCCTAGCAACACAGCAGGCATGACTTATTACACAATATAGTGTTTGCTTATTGCCTAAGTGGAAGGCAAAGCAGTTCTAACTGATTACATGTTAGAGAGCTCAGTTGCAATAGTCAATTTCCCCACTGTTTCTTGTGCATTTTGCAGGAAAACACTGTGATAGCGTTATGAATCAATTACGAAGCACTCATTAGGAGGAAATGCATATTGAATATATTAATCACTTCCATAATAAATTACATAACTGCACAATAAAAGCACGCATATTCTATTGGTAAATAGCTTATCATAGTCTAAGATTCTTTTTCCCTTTATTACTTAATTAAATCCATAAATAGGAGAGCGAGGTGTTGAGGACATGCCTTCCAGGAGCTCAAGCATGACAAAAGAACACAAAGCTGGGAGGAGTGGCTGATACAGCAGAGCTGTGCAGCTCTTCAGAAGGACCTTGGTGGGTTGGAAACATGGGCAGAGAAGAACTGTCTGAAACTCATGGAAGGCAAATGCTGCAGGCTTCTGGGGCTGGGGAAGAACAGCCCCATGCACCAGAATCAGCTGCTGGAAAGAGCTCTGGGGAGAAGGACCTGATGGTCTGGGGGGTACCAAGCTGCCCAGCAGTGCAATTTGTGACCAAGAGGGCCAGTGGGATCTTGAGATGCATTAGGAAGAGCACTGCCAGCAGGTCAGGGAGGTGATCCTGCCCCTCTGCCCAACCCTGTGAGGATCACCTGGAGTGCTGTGTCCAGTTCTGGGCTCCTCAGGACAGGAGAGACACGGAGCTGCTGGAGCGGGTCCAGTGGAGGGTGACAAAGATGATGGAGGGGCTGGAGCAGCTCAGTGAGGAAAGGCTGAGGGAGCTGGGGCTGTTCAGCCTGGAGAAGAGAGGGCTGAGAGGGGCCCTCATCCCTGTCTGTCAGTGTCTGCAGGGAGGGGCCAGAGCATGGACCAGGCTCTGCTCCCTGCTCCCAGCAATGGGACAGGAGGAACGGGCAGGAACTGATGGCCAGAAATTCCACCTGAACATGAGGAAGAATTTCCTCCCTGTGCAGAGATCAAGCACTGGAACTGATTGTCCAGAGAGGGTGTGGAGCCTCCCTCACTGGAGATATCCAAGAACTGTCTGGACACACAATCCTGTGCCTTGTGCTCTGGGATGACTCTGCTTAAGCAGGCAGGTTGAACCAAATGACTCATCATGATCCCTTGTAACCTGACCCATTCTGTGATTCTGTGAAAACCATGGGACTGAAAAATCACATCAGCCTGGGAGTCACAAGCTACAGATTGAAAAACAAAGATGTAACAGGGACCAAGAATCTTGAATCCATCCATGGTCCCCTCTAAATGTCACCTAAGGGGACAGTAGGCTGTGTAGGCTGGGCCCTGAGTGGGGGATGTCAGTGGCAGTGCAGGGCTGGGTACCATGGTGGCTACTGCCTCCTGGGACCCCACAGCCTCCCAGGACAGCCTCTGGGCCAAGGGGGCTTTGCTGAGGGGATGGATATTAAGTGTTCTTCCTGAGGTGGGGAGATGTAGCACTGTTTGTATTTCTGCTGTGCCATGTCCATTTAAAGGGCTGTTGATTCAGACTCTGCCTGTGCCACTGCTCCACCTTACACTACAAGCAAAATCAGAACATTCTGTTCTTTTTTCAACCTCTTTGTTAATTTTTACATATTCTGAAACACAATCACTGCAATGAATGGAAATGTTTTTCAGTATTGTCCAGTATATGTTCAAAAATGACCTTCTACTTGTATTTTCTTTTTTATATTAGTGACTGAAAACTTTTAGACACAATTTAGAAAATACACAAAAAGCTATTCTCTACGAATGCTTTAAATTTAGGAAAGCATGTATTTAATCAAAATCTTCAGTATGTTTGAGCATTATGGACTTGTAGAAATAAAGCTAATAGCTTTCTCATTTAAAAATACACAAAAGAAACAAAATCTGTAAATGATATTTAGCAAAACGTTACCCAAATGGCATAGAAAATGGGGAAGCAATCGCTTGGGAAATGTCATACAGCACGGCACTAACGCACCTTTATATTTTACTGTATATAGTATCAAAATAATAATTTCACAGCCTGATGTCCATGACATTTCAAAGTCCTTGAATAAATTTCTTGAATATTTAAAATCAATAACACATGCTTATCACCTTTTTCATATTCTTCTTGGTATTCCTCCCTCTCAGAATCAAGGAAAAATGAATTATTTTCTCAGTTGAACAGTTTTTGTGTTGTCTCTGTCAGTAAGGCTGATAATAAGTTGTACAAATTACATGGAAGTATAAAATATGTCTTGCAAAGGGCATGATTTAATGCACATCTCATTTTGGGATAGGTAGAGATGTATCAGGCTGTGGATAACTCACTGAATCCAGTAAGATAACTTGACTCTGCAATTCAGTAATGTAAATGAAGCTTTGAGAAACTTAAATGTCTTCAGAATGGAATAAAAAGAAAGAGCAATCTGGAACATGTAACATTTACTGTGTACCTGTTAACATCTCCTCAGGAAACAGAGAATATTATTGCCTGCTGTGTCTCGCTGTGCTGGGTTCTGTGTGTTTGTAGAGTTTCCTGGAGCAGAGAGAGCCATTCAATCCGAATTTGGCCAGAATGCATGTGCCAGTGGGTGGCTGTGGTGATGTGCTGCTGCTGTGACTCACTGCCATCATGATGGAGCCCAGGCCAAAGCCCAGGCTGACCCTGGTGGTGTCCTCTGTGACTCTTGTGGTGCCACCCTGCAGGTGGAGGTGGCTGGATGGTCCTTTGTCCCTCTCAGAAAACACAGGTGCCGTAGAACAGAGTGGGGTGGGATTTGTCTGGCTCTTTCCAGATCTACAGAAATGGACACTTGGGGAGAACCCAGAATGTTTCAATGGCCCTTCAGGAGCTTTTCTGGTAGCAGCAGATTTGGCCACCTTTTTGTCTCACAGCAGGGAGAACAAGTTGTGAATGTTGCTGGAGGGGTACCCAAGGCTAGACTGTGGTCCTTCGAAGGGCTTGGCTTGATTTAGTGGAAAAGCTGGATGGACCAAAGCCCTTGAGCACAACTAAAACATTTATTGCCTGTCATGAAGTCATATCTGTATATGTGAGTGGCTTTCAGGGCTGTAGCAGGTATGCCAGATGCTGATGAAATCTGTGGTACAAAGGATTCAACCATGCTTAATTTGGATTTTATTTAAAAGGCTGATACTTAATATTTACATTCAGGAACAGCATAGTTCATCATTTTCCGGACCCTTTTTTAAAATGTGCACTTTACTTGAAGTATATTTTTTAAATCAAATATTTACCATAGAGTGGTGGATGGTTGATTGCACCTTTTCTCACAGCATTTCCTAAGGTAGACAGGCCAACTTCTAAGTGCCTATGGACACATGAAAAATATTATTTTCACTCATTTATAAGGAGTGACGTGACATTTCTTTAAAATTGATGGACATAAGAATCTCTGTTGAAATTCAGTGGCTTATCTAGTTTCATAAACATGAAACTGCTATAATATGACACAAGCTTTCAGTAATAAACAATGAAGAACTCTGAGAACAGAGGAACAGGAGCTGCCTAGAGCCTCTTTGCTTGCAGACCATTTCATTTAAGAGGTTGTTACAATTATCCACCATTGTACCATTTGCAGTATTTACTCATGTGCATCATTTCTATGTGCTTTTTCATGTCAATTAATGCTTTTCTAAGAGACCCATCCTTGAAAATACAGATGGCTTATGAATCCTTCAGCATCTTATAGGAACCTTCTACTCCTGATCTTACAGTTTTTTATCTGTCCCATGACTGACAATTGGATGCAATCATGCTGAAAATGTTTAATGTGTGAGGATTCAGAAAACTTTTTTTCAACTCTTCACTTTTCCAATGTGCATGTATACATCAGAGCCACAGACCATGTGTGAATGCCCCAAAATACATTTCTGAATCAGAAAATGATAATTTCCACTACTTCAAGAGGAATGAAAAGTTCTTCTGAAACCCAAACTGTATAAGAAGCAGGGAGGAAAAAAAAGTGTCAATATTCAGAGATTAAGTTCTTGGAAAAGCATTTCTTAATATATAAAATATGGTACAAGTCCTGTAGCTAATTGTACAATAACATAAATATCCAGGATGTTGTCTTCTTTGAAAGTTGCTTAAATGCAGCAGCATTTTAGATATATATGGTTTTATAAATAATTTCAGCCTTTGATGGGTGAGGTGCAATTGGATTTCCTTACAAAACACCAAATGGATAATAGAACACAAAAAAAGCATGTCTGTATTTTCTTTTGTTTTGATCTATGCAGTCATGCATTATTCAAGATGAAATCCTACAGTTTTCATCTAGAAAACAAAAAGCACAGCTAATATTGATTCATTTTCTCTTGCAAATGAAAGAATATAATTTTAACATGCTTAATTGATGTTACTTTACAAACTACATGAGCTATATATGCCAGTAATTTGGTTTTATTCTTTGAAAATCTTGCTAATGAACCACTGTGAATAAATCAAGAAGAATAAACAATATTTTTGGGCTGCCTACAAAAAAACAAAACCAAACCCCACATCCAACAAAGGCAGTGCACATGATTCTTGCTGGAATTTTTCACCTGGATTTCCAGGAAGGGGAATACCTTGTGTAAGATTTGTTGTGAGACTTGTGTAAGAGTGGTTGTGGGAAAAGCTGGTCTCTTCTTCTGTGATGATGTCAGCAGACAATATGAGTGCTGAAATACCAGGTTCTGGAAATTAAAATTGAATTATTTTTAAGCATAATTATATGTTGTTTTAGGTATTTTTCTATATTAGCAAAAAAAAATTGTCAATAAATTTCCAAATATACTGTTGGTGATTTTTTTTCTTAATATTTTACTTTGCTCACTAATGAGACTTTTCAAATTATTCTTTATATTTTTCTAGTGGCATTTATTAGCATATTGGAGCTGATGCTTTACAATGTTAGAGGATATATTTGAGAAGGGAATGGAAATGTTGCATTCAGATGTGCTGCTGCTGAAATAAACTGGCGTGAATTTGAATCCTTTCCCCAAACTATATCTAAGCAAAATCTAGAAAAGTTGATGTAGCATGTCCATGAAAATGCTTGGTAATGTAAGTGTACAGGAACCACTGCTTGAAATACAAACAAATGCCTGGTGTAAAATTGACTGCACAGGAGTGAGTCATTAACCTTGAGAGTAAAACTTGTAAGCTTGGGTGGAAGTAAGAAGGGCTAAGAAGTATCACAGGGCGAGGAGGATGAGTGCTGCAAGGGTATCCTGCTGCCAAAGGTATGTGGCAGACAAATATACTGAAATCAGCTATATATCCTGCATATATTGCTGTTAAGTACAAAAACTACTTTTGAGCAGCCACTAAAGAGACATTTGAAATGGATGTGGGACTAGCCAAGATGTAGAATATTCAAAGTGACATTTATTAAGTTTGAAATATGGAGGTAGGTGAATGGCCTAATTAGCAAGAGTTGCATACACATAAGATACTGCTTTATGCACACTAGGAAATGAACCATGTATCTTATTATTTAATAATGTCCCATTTTTAATTGAATGCTAAACGTATTATAAGTGGAACAAGTTGTTGAATAGATAATATTTCCTGAAAAAGTACAATGACATTGGTAGGGTGGAGACAGAGATTGGTCTGACATAATAATTCTACATGTGGGCTGTGCAGGATACAGTCACACCTAATAGCTATTCCTTATCAGAAAAAAAAACAACAAAATAACCCCAAACTAGACAACAAAACAAACGAACAAAAACACCCCAACAAAGCCCCCCCAAAACCAGAATGGAAACACTCCAAAACATTTATTAGAATTTTGGTGCATAAAATTAGAGATTCCTTCTGCTGGAAAATTGGACTCTGCAGGATATTCTGTCACTTTTTACTTTGTCACATTTTTTTTCCTCCCTGGTACTTGCAGGTAGCAGAAGGTTTGTGAGCCCTGTGGTGCTCCTTGGTACACACCACATTCAGATGGTGGGAACAGCACTTCTGCTCCAAGTCCTGGGGAGAGGTTATTCCTCTACCTCTGGACAAGGGTGGGCTCCACCTCGTCCATAAATACTTGAAGTTTGCTTCAGAAGAAGGCTGAATGCTTTTTGGGTTGAAGAGAGAAGGGGTGGAAAGGATGTGTTCTTTTATTTTTTTCTTAACAGCATAATGAAAACTCTTATGTAAATGGGATCTTGATGGATTTAAAAAATAAAAGATAAAAAAAATTATTTCATAATAGCAAAATAATATAAATGGATCTACAAATAAGTGCTTATTTATTTCAGAGCAGTATCCTCTCTCACTAAGTATGAGGACAGCTCTCAGCTCTGGAACTTGAGTGAAAAATAAAACCATTGACAAAAAGCCCTTGAGCTCAATTCTCTTACAGGATAAAGTCTTGAGTTGATTAATTTCATATTCATAAGAATAGAACAACACAGTTGTATACAGATGTTGAAATAATTTCTCTTATTTTTTTTTTTCTTTGTTTAGTCTGCCTGGTCAGTATTCACCTTCCCATGAAATAAAGTGAAGTGTCTCTCATTTGCCTGAATTTGCTTAGGGAAATTATGGCAATTAGGAAGCCACATGGAGATGGAAAAGATGGTACCATGGCTATGTTGGAATTGGCAGAATCCCAGTAGAGCACATGGGATTCAACTTAAAGGTTCTCTATGGATTCCTATACAGTACCTTTTCAACTGAATTAAGCAAAAAACAGAAGAAAACAGGAAGTGTGTTGAAAAAAAAAAGGTAGCTAGGTAGTAACAGGAAATTTGTAAGGAAGAATTCAGGACATTTATGAGAACAAATGTCTAAAACTAATTTTCAGGATTTGCTTCATTTTATTGATAAAAAGTGGTGGTGAATATTTGTCTAGATCACGGCTATCACAGATAACATTTCATGTTAATTCTGCAAACAAAATGTAACATCTCATTAATTCTTACTGTGCCTGGTGGTCTGAATTCTGTCTGGTTTAGATACAGATCAAATTGTTACTTTGATTGTATCTGTTCTGTTTTTTTCCTGCAGATGCATGCTAGGAAAGATTAATTAACAAAACCAACAGGAGGGCAAGGGAAACACCAGAGCATGGAATTTTGATGGGTATTTCTGTCATTTCTCAAGAATAGTTTTTGGCTGCAACAGTGTTTGACTGTGCAGCAAATAATAACTGAGTGAAGCGTTATATTTGTCATAGTTATTATTATGCAAGAGCAGCTATAAAAATATTTTCTGCTGAAACATCTCTTCTGTGAGTGCAGTATAGAAAGCCTGTGATTTATCTGCAAGTACATGATATGTGTTTAAAATTTGTATGCACGTGTGTGTATATTACCTTAAAAGTCCTACAGAGGCCAATTATTTCCAACATCTTGATTTCATGGTCACTATAATTTGTTTCTTGTTGGAATAATAGAGGAAAAGAAAGATGAAAAAGAAAACTAAAGATTAAATAGGCTTTTATTTTAGCTGTAGTTTCAGGAAGTCCTTATGTAGTCTGTAAACAAAAAAATAAAAGCAAAAACCAAAATACATTCCAAAAAGGAGTTGTGTCATGAGTAGTAAGTGGAATCACAGCATATAGAGAGAAGAAAAAAAAAATTGATACGACTTGGTTCACATCAATAATTGATGCATAAAGAAGACTGCATAAATTGATTTTATTAACTCTTTTTACTTTGATGTTTAATTCATAGCTTAAAAAATACAAAATGTCCAAGAAAGCTTCTTTAGAGGATATTAAAATACTTTTTGAATGGTTTATGTTTGGAGATTAGGTTTATTGTTATGATTAGAGATGTGAACAGCTGCCTAATTTAGAACTCAAGTACAAAGAAAATGAATGGGATAATCAGGAAAATCTGAAGTATCCTCTTCTCATTTTACACTCCTCATTTAAAACTAAAATACACATTACAGAAAATATCTATGCTGTAAACTGACCTATAAGTGCTTTATCATGTGTAATTGCTTGATTTTCTTCCATTTAAGAGTAAAAAATGTGAGCCTGTTGTGGATTAGAACGACTTGACAGGACCTGACACAAGACCATTGCATTTTGAGAGATGGATATAACTACTTATATACACGCATTTTTTTTGTTTGTTTTTTTCTGCTGTAGATATTAGATTTTAATTTTTTTTTTTTAAATTATGTACTTGGCTTAGTGAAAATAAAGTTTTAACTGCTTCAATAAACCTGCTTTTTCTTTTGCACAAAAAGATGTACAAACTGATTAAATCAGACATGGTTCCAAAACAGTTGTTGTAATATTCTGGCTGTCAAGCAACAGACAAAAAGTGATCAGATCACCTTATTTTTTTTCAGACAATACACCTTCATTTAGTATTTTTTTTCATGGAATTAAGAAAAAAAAAAAGACTAATGAGTGGCTCTGAAGAAAATAACCTAGGAGGGAGGAGAAATAAGCAGCAAATGCAAATGTCTGTGCTGTCTTGTGGTAAGTGCTTAGCTGCTGGTGTTATGCACTCAGCAGCTCTCTGAGGTGCATTGCTGAGGTGTTATCTCCACTTACAGGGGCCCTCATTTCACCTTCAGCACTGCTTGCGTTGGGATCTCAGGGAAAGAATAAAAATAAACCTCTGAAGATACAGTATGCTGCATTTGGTGTCTCCAACAAGACTTTGGTGAGATTTTACTCATAAAGTCTGACATTAGGGTTTTTTTTGTTTTTTTTTTTGTTTGTTTGTTTGTTTTTTAATCACGGAGGACATAACCCACATAGCAGTATTGTTATGACTTTTTGAAGAATTATGCAGCAAATTGCTTGGCACATGTGGAAATACTGATTTACTTTTTTTTTTTTTCCATTTTGGCATTTTATTCTTGTCAGTCATCAGATAAATACACTGTTAGTTACTAGTGGAACTACCAAGGCTTCTTTTGGTTTCCTACTGCTAGTAATATCATCAGAGATCAGAAGGTACTACCGTGCAAGAGGAAAATTGTAAGCAAACCTTTATGGTGAGGATGCACATTATGTAGAATAGGAAGTAAATTTAAGAGGACCACAACCACTTCTGCTAACCCAGTACTTGCTTGCAGCCCCCCAGCCTGTGGTCCCAGCCCTAGAAGGAGTTCCCCTTGGCAGTGCTCTGGAGACATCTGTGATTTTGGGGAGGAGCAACAGTTGGAGTGCACAGATGGCACAGGTAGAAAATGACAGGAAAAGAGTTTTGAGGCCGAGAATTTGGACCTTGTGGTTTACTTTCACCAGTTCAAGAGCACACAAGTAACTGCTTCTGCCTCTTATTTCATTTCCATCTCTCATAGCAACTCTGTGAGAATGGAAGTATGACCTCTATTTGAATGTTCTTTTTTATTGCACAGGGATTATGCTGCCATTAGGGATAGAAGCGCCCTTTTCTATCCTTATGGACTTGGGCAATCATCATGTGCCCTATTTAAGGTTTTTCTAATGCCTTAAGTGGTCCCATAGAGCAGGCAGAAGGGATGGGTAGCCCCAGTCTTGCTTGTTATACCCTAGAAGTAATATCTCCACTTTGAACCAGAAAGGGAGAAATTAAAACTGCTTTTAATAGCTTTTCTGTAATTAGATACTGATAGCAATAGCTGAGAAACTGTTCTATGTTTTCTGTGCATATGGTTGCAGGAAATCACTGCTGGTCTGTAGGGTAGGAATGTGTTATAGCCTGAACAGCCATAGCAGAGACCTTGGAAGCACAGACAGAGAAACAAGAGTTACACCAGAGGACCATGTATTGATCAGTATGAATGCAACCCAGAGAGACACAGGTCTGAGAGACTTACAAAACCAATATACAAGGTCTAATTGTGCTGATGAAGCCAATAGTGTGCTGTCTTGGAGGTGTATATCTTGAAAATGGTGAGAATAGAAGGAATCCCTTATTGGAGGGAATTCTGTATCTCTATTGATGATAAAGAGAGAATGTTCTCTTCCATTTAGTTATTTGCCAATGACTGCTTGGAGCCACGAGTTAAATGTGGATGGCCATTTGTATCAACTGCTGGAAAGTGTTCCTAACTAATAACACAGATGAACTTGTCTTTAGATTGTATTTGTGAACCCATAAGAAAAAAAAATACTGATGCTGCTGTGTTGGAATAGTATATCCTGTACAGTAAGGGCACATGCATAGGTATTGTCTACTCATTAAAAGCAACAGTAATTTAGTGTCTGGTCTAAGGTTTTGCTGATTGTGTTAAATTGCTCTGGTATCCCACTAAATCTAGACGCAACATCCCATTGAAGCAAAGTCTATTTATGTATCATCAAAAAGGTCCTTTGTGTATTAATTATTTCACAGTTTCTTTTGTGAATGTCTTTTCTCTGAACAACCTGCCAGGAGTATACTTATGATAAATATCCATTTTCCTGACTGAGACTACTAGCAAAAATACCAAGGTTTTACTGTAATTAGTTTTTTTTTCAGATCTGTGTATAATTTTTTGATTACATTTCTTATTTCATTTTGGTACAGATAATTAATACCATATCCTGTAGCATGATTTCCTATAAAAACAGACTGTATGTGTTCTTTTTATTTTAGAGTGCAGTGTACCACAATAATTGAATTTAATAGACTGGAGGATTAAAAGGAGTGCTGCGTCTCGATTACAAAAGAGTGTTGCTTTCAGAGTTTCAAGGTGCAAGTTGCTTGCCAGGAATGTGCTTTTGTTCAGCCTTTAAGCCCAGATGGACCCTGGGGAATCTCAGCTCAAGTGTCTGTGGTGGTTGGTAGGATGTGAACTTGGCATCTTTTTCCCCTTTCCTCCTCATGCAATACCGGCAATGATCTCCCAGGATGGGTGGGACTTCCAGGCTCTCGTGGAAAGGATCTCCATGCTTGGTTCTCTCGAGATGTTTTCCCAGCAGCCAGATTTTTGTTGTGTTTTTCGTCTAAATCCAAAAAACTCCTTGGTCTTTCTGTCATGCATGCTTGGCCCATGAGCTATTCAGTCGCTGAATTTCTCCAGGTACTTTGCCTCTAATTCCTTCATTTTTAGGAATGACATTTGGTAGAATCTATTCCACGGAGCAGTTATCTTCATGAGTGGAGTATTTCAAGTGTAAGATGATATGCAGACTGTCTTAAGGATCAGAATGCAGGATAACATCGTCATTTGTCTGACAAAACCAACTCCTATATAAATCTGTTAACTCTACTTGGCTTTTCAGATGAGTTCAGTTCAGCTTTTGACTTGACTTGCTTTGATTTCTCTTGATTTTTTCTCATACTTTTTAACAATTTAAACAATAAAAGAAGCAATCCATTTTCTTCTACTTTCTGTACTTGCTTTTTTCTATTTCTGTTACTAGAAAGAATCACAATTCTGGTTTAACATCTGAAATTCAGACTGATTCTCAACCTGCCATCCACTGATAAATTATTACGTTGTCTGAATTTGTATCTGATTTCATTTAATTATCTATTTTTAATGGATTGATAATAATGCAAAATAACTGTTTTGATATCTAGATGATTATTATTTCTACTATATCAGGCACAATACTGACAAAAACTCAGCCTCCAGGAAACTATTAAAACAGAATTTGAGTCATACAGTTGATTCAGGCATGAAACAAGAAAACAGTGAAAGAAACTGCAGAGTTGTGTCAGTGGCAAACAAAATTCACAGTATATTGAAACATTACAAAGCCTTTTGGTTTGCAAAGTGCTCATGGTTATCTACTATATTACATAACTTTAATCTGAGCTGCTTTAGAAAGCAAAAAGGCTCTTTTTTTGTGGCATTAAGCTGTCTGCAGTACAGAGGCTGACATTTTGAAAAGTAAATGGTAAGGTTGAGTGTCTCAGAAGTCAGTTTAAGATGGCTTAAAGACTTTAAGAAGTTAAGCGCCTGCCATCTGAAAAGTATAGTCCTTTCTGAGGCCACTAGACTTGAACATCCAAAATCATTATCCTTTTCTGAAAATTTTGCTCACATAATACCTGCATGGCTTATTTGCAAGGTGTCCCCTTAGGCCAAGGAGGACAAGAAGTCTACATGGAACAAACAAGTCTACAAGAAGGCAACACAGCACATTACAGGGTTTGAATGAGTTGCCTGATCCTCCCAAAATTGCTACAAATGTGCAAAAGAATTTACCTCACTTCTAGTTCAGTGTTTTCATACAATGGGTGGCAATACAACTCACAAATATTTGTTCATGGCCAATCCTTTTTCAGGGATTTTATTTCTATATGTGATGGTTTTCATAAGGTCTTGGTTTGATGTATAAGCGTGTACTTATCACGAAGAATAAAAACTTACTGGACTAGGAATTGGGTTGTACTCAAATAAATATTGGCCCAGAGCAGGGGGACAGGAAGTCTCAAGTGCTTCTGTTTTGATCTTTGCAGAAATGCCAAATGTGGAGAAATTATAGCAAACAGTGAATAGGGAGACACAGAAGATAAGTACAGTATACCAGGGAAGAGTCTTTGTAAAGGGAATTCATGCTTGGATCAAATTGGGTTTGCCAGTTGATACATTTTGCTGAGATTTCCAGAAAGCATTAGATAGTTTTCTTTAACCAAAGGCCCTTATGGAAATGAAGCTGTGATGGGAAGAAGGGAAGATCCTTGCAGGTGTGGGTAGTTGCTTAAAGAACATGTTTTGTCCCTTTCTTTGCTGAAGTATTAACTGCAATTAGGGTAAAATAATATGTTAAATAGATGAACACATAGAGGATATTGTTATTGTGACGGTATATAGCAGTAAGGGATGTTGTTTGCTGCTTTTTGCAGAAGTAAACTTGTGATTTTCTGAAATTATTTCAGTGACTGGCCAGAGATGAACCTTCCAGAGCTAACAAACATTGATCTGTGTCAGTCTAATCTACCACTAACCTGACAGTCAATAGATTTAAATCTCTCACACATGTCTCAGCCATTTATTCCCTGTTCACTTAGAGAAATCAGGGAACCTGCCTGAGTCAATCCCCCTGACCTGTCAGAGAGATTCCCAACACAAAACCCTTACAGAAACCTGAGACCAACTATCCTAATGCCTGGAAATGTGAGTTATTTGAGAGTAAACTCTGCTGGCTTCAAGGAATTTTGGCTCAGTCCATCTTTGCTGCTTTGCTGCTGTGGTAACTAAGCCAAGTGACTAGAAAAATTGGCTCCATCATTTTGTAGCTGTAAATTTCTTTACAGTTTTTTTTTTTTACTCAGTCAAATAGCTGTGTGGTTTTGAACGCCTTAAATATAACCAAATAGAGGGGAAAACTTTCAGACATATATTGCATGTTCAAGGGATTATTTTACCAGGAGATTAAAAATGAATGTGAACTAAACATTCATATCAGAGCAAGATGAAAGAAAAGCTGCTTCAGATCAGCCTGGTTGGAAGAAGGAAATAAACCTGAAATTTTGCAAACTTGATTTTTAAATTTGATATTATTTTGATATTTTTCTGATAGATGGAACCTCTGAACTTTTTAAAGTCAAAAGTCAACTTGAGAGTTGTTTTTCTGTATCCCTGAACAACTTTTCTGAAAAATACATTAAATTTACTTACAGTTCCTATAAATTCTGGCTAGATGTTTCAGTTATAGTTATGCTGTAGGCATTTACTCTCTTACTGTATTTACTTTAGAGGTTCAAGTAACAAAAGTCAGGTTCATGCCTGGGCTTCTAACTTTGTGATGATATACTTAGGGCTTTTTTTTCAATCGCCTCATTGCTAGCAGTCTTTT